>JANRMT010061414.1:5836494-5854477 GCA_026402145.1 Polypterus bichir lapradei | reverse complement strand
AAGAAGAAGAAGAAGAAGAAGAAGAAGAAGAAGAAGAAGAAGAAGAATGAGAACAAGAACAAGAAAGTTGGAACCTCCATCCAGCAGCTGACACTAATGGATGACCCCAGACTGCCATTATCTGGGAGAAGAAGAAGAAGAAGAAGAAGAAGAAGAAGAAGAAGAAGAAGAACATGAACAAGAAGAAGAAGGACACAAACAAGAAGAAGAAGAACAACAACAGGAACACAAACAAGAAGAAGAAGAAGAAGGAAGTGGGAACCTCCATCCAGTAGTTGGCAGTAATGGAAGACCCCAGACTACCACTATCTGGGAAAAGAAGAAGAAGAAGAAGAAGAAGAAGAAGAAGAAGAAGAAGAAGAAGAAGGAAGTTTGAACCTCCATCTAGTAGTTGGCAGTAATGGAAGATGAAGAAGATGGCCGTCATGGACTCATGCTTGAAGAGGACACAACTCTATCATCCACATGTTGATTAAGTGGCCATTGATCTGATGATCATATCTTTTTCTTTGTGTTCCATTTTTTTGTGAAGACTCCCTGAGGGGTTCACCCCGTGGTACCCCAACACCTTAGGCTTTGTTTCTCTTTTTGTTACACTATTTAATCTAAAGTGCCTTTCACGTCTGCTGATCTATTTATTATGCAGTTCTTTTCCCATCTGTCTATAGCTGACAAAGGCCCCATTTTCTCCATTTGGATTTCATCCTCGCCTCAGAAGTGTGGCCAGACTCCTCATTAACTGCTCAACCACAAACACAGTATTGGCACTTCTGTCCATACTTTGCAAATGTCAGCAGGGCATCTGCGTTATATGCCTGCCATTTCCTTAGCAGACCTGCCCCCCTGACCTTTGATTCCTCTGCTTGTCCAGCACTGATAGAGAGACTTGTTCTGAAAAGGTTTATTTTGTTTAAGTGGGACCAGCGAGGGGCGGATGATGGTAACAAATGACCACAACACTGATTAGACTTTTAGATAATGAGCCTTAGAGAGCCAATCAATAAGTGACAACGCTGTCTTGATTAACCTGACCACCCAGTCTGTGATGCTCTTTCCACGTTTCATTATTTATTCTTCTTCTTGGTGATGCACTTCCCAGGACATTTGCCTCCAGTGCTGCAGTTTAAAATGCATAGCAGAACGTCCCCAAGCAGGCCCTGAGCTCCATCTCCTCTAACCGCTATGGCCGTACCTTAAGGACCAATGTGCTGCTCGGGAGGTGGCTGGCCGTATTTTCTTTTCTATTCGTTGTTCTGTTCCTCCCGCCTTCAGCCACCCGTGCACTTTGTCACTCGCTCGGAGCAGCATTGCTCATCTTCAGATCTGTGTCCCCGGGGACAGGCTGTGCCACCTGCCGCACATTTCGGACAACTGCCAGCCAGGCCAGCCTGCGATTCCAGGAGCTCCGCGGAATTCTAATGAAATTCGCCTCAGATGGGCGATGCACATCTAAAGTATGCAGCTTCTCGTAGATTTTATTATTTCGAGAGCAACAACATTTAGAAAAATAGAAACTTAAATTTAGAAGGCTCTTCATCCCTTGATCAAACAGTACATAACTTGTAGTGGCAGTGCCAGGACCGGAGAACCCTCCACTGCAACCCACCACTCCAGACCCCAACCTCTGCAACTGACCACCCCTACATACTGTATTAATATGGCCGGAGCTTGAGAGGGGCTCACTAATGAGCTTGGCCCTACATATTCATCCTTTGCTCCTCCATTGATTACTTGCATGTCCTTAGGACAGCTGATGATAATACAATACCAGCAGAATCAAACATACACACAAACACGCACACGCACGCACACACACACACACACTGAAGGTTGCATGCCTAGTCGACATCTTACAGATAAAAGATTCCATTCCATGACAAGAGAGGGCGCTGTCACTAACCTTCTTTTCCTTCTCTATTGCCCTACAGCCCTGAAGGGCAAAACCCAGCTGATCTGTGACCACACCCTGCTCTCCAGAGGCCACGCCCCTTCCCCACAGTCTGCTATAAGTTTGGTGCCAGAAGGGAAGAGGGTTGTCATGCCAATGGACCCACTGATGGGAGAAAGGCAGAGACCTGTCATGTTCTGTGCCATTTATTTATGCTAATGTTGCGTGACACCTGTAGGGGGTGTGCCAGCTACCCACCCTGACTCAGACAGACACAAGAGGCACACTTATAAGACAGCTCACGCTTTTATTTTCTTTTATTCTCAGCACAGCAGCTTACACGGTGCACAAATCACCAAAATAGCTCAGTCCCTTCTTTCTTTTCCTTCTTTATTCTTTCCTTTTCTCTCTTCTCCTTCCTTCGCAAGCTCTGTCCCCCACCTCCCGACTGGAGTGATGTGGCCCCTTTTATACTGTCACCGGATGTGCTCCAGGGGCTCATTGATGATCTTCGTGCTGTGGCGGATGTGCTGCAGTCCGTGGCTCCGGAATCGTCCAAACGCCCTCTCGTGTACCCGGGGAGATATGACCTCTCTCCCGGTCTTCTTATCCTCCAGGCATCCCAGCTGGGCAAGAGCCCCAGCCGTCCACCACAGTTGCTTTTGTTGATTATGTGCATTGTTCTTTGTTTTTTTGATCTCATCCTTAAGCTAACTGCGTTACGTCCCATGTGTTTTGTGGGTGGTCCCCCCCCCAAAAGGCGGGGCCACCTGTTAGGAATTGCCCTCCGTTCAGTATCTGGAGGGTCCTCCCATAGTTCCTGGCACTTCACTGTAAATGCACTCTGGTGTGGGTGACTTATTGTGTTTTGCCACGCAGTTTGATTTTCTGGATTTTTGAATCATTTTGTGACCTTGGCCTCTGCATTGGGATGTTTTAGGGCAATTCCTTTGCTTCTTGTACTCCACGGAGTTTCACTATGTGACAGAGCATTTCATGAAAGATAAAACCTTATTGTTTTTATACAGATTTTATGTCGGGCACTTTATCTTGCTTGGGTTTGGTGGTATGTCCCCCTCTGGTGGGCAGTATAGGAACTGCTTTTCGGGAATTGCGTGCCTTCGGGCTCTGAGTTTATAACAAGAATGAACACAGACAGAATGAAGAAAGAGAAGTCATGGAGGTCACCTGTTTTTTGTTTTGCCATTATACATTTCGGTTGGATTTTAAAAAGGGGATTCTTTAACTGGTAGTCTGATACTTGCTCCCGTAACCGAGTCCGAGTCCAAGGAAAACAGTTTTATTTTTCGAGAGCTGCAGCTGCATTTCTCTTTGACTTTCTGACTAAATGCTGCTATATATCTGAGTTACTACCTGCCTTTGTTTTGTGTTTTGTTAGCCAAAATGCAGTTCTTAAATTAAACAGGAATGTCTGTTTGTCAGAATAAAAGAGATTAAATATAAATACAACAAAGACAAAGTTATTATAATTATATATGAAAGTGGCCTCCATTTAGCCTCCTAATCAGATACATTGAAAACCTGAATGCACAGCCCTCTATGTAACTGGGCTAAGCACCAGTTCAGATAAACTGATGGTTCAAATGGTCTTGCACTCCAAATCCTCCATGCCGGTCATACTTATGGAGCTTACGTTATGACAGATTCACTGAGACCATACATGGTTCTACTCTCCAAATCTTATAGGCAAGTTGTACATATTAAGGTTATGTCGCAAGAACATCACTGAGACCATATGGTCTTGCTCTCCAAATCCTCCAAGGAGTTCATACTCAAGGAGTTTGCATTGTGACAAATTCAACGAGACCATACACAGTCTTGCTCTCCAAATCCTCCAATTTAATCATGCTTATGGAATTTACGTTACAAGAACATCACTGAGACCATATGTGGTCTTGTTCTCCAAATTCTCCAGTCAAGTTGTACGTTTTAAGGTTACGTCGCAAGAACATCACTGAGACCAAACATGGTCTTGCTTTCTGAATCCTCTAAAGAGGTCATACTTATGCAGCTTGCATGCCTTTGGAGTTTACGTCGCAAGAACATCACTGAGACCATATGTTGTCTTGCTTTCCGAATCTCCCAAGCTGGTCATAATAATGGAGCTTACATTGTGAGAACATCATTGAGGCCATATGTGGTCTTTCTTTCTGAATCCCCCAAGCAGGCTGTACTTATGGAGCTTGCATCCATTACAACAACATTACTGAGAACATACACGGTCTTGCTCTCCAAATCCTTCAAGCAGGTTATACTTATGGAGCTTGCATCCATCACAGCAACATTACTTAGACCATACATGGTTTTGATTTCTGAATCCTCCAGTTTAGTCATACTTATGGAGCTTACATTGTGACAACATCACTGAGACAATATGTGGTCTTTTTCTCCAAATTCTCCAGTCAAGTTGTACATTTTAAGGTTACATTGCACGAACATCCCTGAGACCATACATGGTCTTGCTCTCCAAATCCTCTAAGGAGGTCATACTTAAGGAGCTTGCATTGTGACAAATTAGAGACCATAAATGGTCTTGCTCTCCAAATTGCTCAATTTAATCATGCCTTTGGAGTTTACGTTGCAAGAACATCATTGAGACCATAAATGGTCTTGCTCTCCAAATCGCTCAATTTAATCATGCCTTCGGAGTTTACATAGCAAGAACATCATTGAGGCCATATGTGGTCTTGCTTTCCGACTCCCCCAAGCAAGTTGTACTTATGGAGCTTGCATCCATCGCAGCAACATTACTAAGAACATACATGGTCTTGCTCTCCAAATCCTTTAAGCAAGTCATACTTATGGACGTTGAGTTGTGACACTTTCACTGAGACCATACATGGACTTGCTCTCCAAATCCTCCAGGCAAGTCATACATATTAAGGTCATCTTGCAAGAACATAACTGAGAACATACATGGGCTTGTTCTCCAAATCCTTCAAGCAGGTCACACTTATGGAGCTTGTGTCCATCATAACAATGTCACTGAGACCATATGTGGTTCTATTCTCCAAATCCTCCAGGCAAGTCATTCATATTAAAGTTTCGTCGCAAGAACATCCCTGAGACCATACATAGTCTTGCTGTCTGAATCCTCCATGGAGGTCATATGTATGGTGCTTACATTGTGACAACATCACTGAGACCATATGTGGTCTTGCTCTCTAAATCTTCCAAGCAGGTCATACTTATGGAGGTTGAGTGGCAACACATTCTCTGAGACCATAAATGGACTTGCTCTCCAAATCCTCCAAGCAAGTTCTACATATTAAGGTTACGTCACAAGAACATCACTGAGACCATACGTGGACTTGCTTCCCAAATCCTCCAGTTTAATCATACTTCTGGAGCTTGCATCCATCACAAGAACATCACTGAGACCACACATGGGCTTGCTTTCCGAATCCACCGAAGACGTCATACTTATGGAGTTTACATTATAACAACATCACTGAGACCATATGTGGTCTTGCTCTCCAAATTCTTCAGTCAAGTCAACACGTATTAAGGTTACATCTCAAGAACATCACTGAGACTATACGTGGTCTTGCTTTCTGAATCCCCCAAGCAGGTCATACTTATGGAGCTTACATTGCAAGAACATCACTGAGACCATTCAGGGTCTTGGTTTCCAAATCCTCCAAGCTTATGGAGCTTACTGCTCCATGGAAGGGTCGAAGTTGGAGACACAGTGCAGGGAGAATGGCTGCTAGATGAGCTGTAAGCGGATCACAGTAAACTACAGGGGGTTTGCTGGCCAGTCCTCCTGCAAGGCACTCCTCCCTCCTTGGCATCAACTATGTGTGCGACCGACAACAGAAGGATCCTTACGATAGCCAGAGATTAGAGGAGAGCTGTGAGGGAGAGTACAGCCTGGGCACGATGACCCCCCGGGTGGGTCTCCCTGTATGAAGGCGTCTGATGTGACAGAACTCAAAGTCCTGCTGAGTCTGGGAATGTCACTGAAGACGTGTCAAGGAAAGTGTGCTTCATATTGACTGAGGCGATTACTCAAATTTCATGTCAAAAATATTAAAAAGAAATGAATGACCGAGGCCAGAAGTGTCAACCAGAGCTACAGGACTGTGAGGCTACGTTAGATAAAGCAGCCCAGCTCATCCAATATGATGCCGGCTTTACGAGAACATTCCCAGTTATTGAAGCTTTCTTGCCGTATATCTCTGACACGTTTTTTTATTATTATTATTATTATTATTATCAGACTGGAAATTATATTAATTCAAAACGATTACCCCCTTCATGGGCACACAATGCGTTGGGGAGAAATGTCATCAGAGCTTTTTGAATGCAATTTACTGATGGATGAAAATACACCAGTAGCCAAAGCAAAGGCTCCATTATAATATTAATGGTTATCTTGACTGAATTAACATTTTTATTGCATCTAACTCCGACATGATTGAAAAAAGAATCGCGGTGCCCTCATCGCCTAATTTAATGTCATGGCGGAGTTTCTAGTTTATTACAGGACTCTTTTAATATAATTAAACAGAAATTGTTGGGATTGTTATATCGAAATGGTGTGTTATTTACATTGTGATGCATGGCAGCCAGGAATTCCGCCGGACAAAAGAGAGAAATGCCTAGCAGGCAAAGCACGGAAATGAGGTGACGCAGCCCTAAGGAGGGCTAAGGAATACACTGTGGACACTAGGGGGGCTTCACCAAGCCCCCAAACATCAAACACAGATTTAAGGTTAAATAAAAAGTTATTCATTTGACAATATCATCTTTCGTGAGATAAAGTCAGTCCGTCAGCATATCGTTCTCAAAAGGGTGCCACCATTTTCTACATTTCCATTGCCCCCCTCCCCCCCGATGCCAATCAGGAGGCTTCTTTTATGCCAGACCCTGGAATACTTGTGGTGCCCGACCATTCAGGGTCAGACAGAAGCCCTCCAAAGTAGTGGTAGCATTCCTTTGCAGTTCCCCCTAGTGGCAGCCAACAGGGCTGCCCAGCAGGACTACAGCTCCCAATATGCTCTGCTGCTGTACAAATGGGAGTTCTACCAGATGGACGCTGCCAACCTCTGTCATTCCAGGAAAGCTACCAGCAATCAACCCGGCAGACATCAATGTCCATCCATCCACATCCTTCCTTTATGGAATCCTGTCCAGGACAGGAATCACGCTACCCATCTCTGTTTGGGATGCCAGTCCCTCCATTATGGCATTCACAACACTTATGCAAGAACTACCTGCAGGGGGGACTATTAGGGGTCACCAGAGTGGACCCCAAATCCTAAACAAAACCCTGGAAATCACATTAAAATGAATAAGATTTATTAATGTAGACTCAGTTACCAAACTGCCATTCACCCTCCAGCAAGTGAGGGAGAAGAGCTGGTCTGCTGTTTCACGACCAAGATGGCATCCACATCGTTCTTCGTGTGTCTTTGGCTCATCCATCAGGTGGAGTCTTTCCTCCGGCAGCCCTGTGTATTCCTTACCTGGAAAGGTGAGGTATGTGATGTCTTTGTAGTTGGAGCACACTGTCTGGTCACCTTGCTTAAATACGGGGACCACCACAACCGCCTGCCATTCCAAGGGGGCTTTATCTGTCTTCCATGTGGCAAGGACTATACGCATTAAACGCGCTACCCCAACAATGTTTTGCGTTGTAGATATCAACAAAGCATATGACCGTGAACCTTCAGCAAGTGTTGTGGGAAGTTCTGCAGGAACTTGGGGGCAACTGGGGGGCACTCTTACGTGTTACTCATTTTCTATATGGATGCTGTAAGAGCTGTGTCTGAATACCTGCTGTCAAGTCACTATTAGCATCGGGCTCCATCAAGGCTGTGTCTTATTGTTTTCATGGACAGGACATCAAGGCACAGCCGAGGGTATGAGGGGGTCTGGTTGGAGAGGCTTTAGATAGCATGGTCGCCTCGTTAGGTGGTGACCTTTGGCATGCATTTGAGCGATTTTGCGGCTGAGTGTTAAGGGGTTAGGATGAGAATCAGCACCTCCAAATCTGAGGTCATGGTTAGGAAAAGACTGGATGGCTCTCTCTAGATGAGGGGAGAACAGTTGCCCGTAGCGGAGGAGTTCAAGTGTTCACAAGTGTTACTAGTGAAACACGCAAACCTGCCGTAAAAACTTCAAATATTTTCTAAATGGTTACTTCTTTCAGTTCCTCTACAGCTTCACGGTTTTCAAACAAACATTGGTCTAAGGGTGTAAAAGCAATGTTCATTTCCAACAGGTGGTGCATGATAAATATTTGTTGCAATAAAGACGCATGACTACAAATGTCTGTGAGGCACCATGTGTTGGAATGACAACTACGATGCGTAAGTCGCTGTTATGTGCCATTTGCTGTGGGATTTTGTAAAAGCAGTGTTAATGTTTGTGACGTGCCATCGGTTAGAATGTTAGGGTACATAGCAACTGGACGGTGTAAGAACACTAGGGGTGGCAGACAGACACAGCGTAAAAGCTCCAAGAAGTATTTTAATGCTCCTTCCTTTAATCAGTGCCTCCAAAGCACCTCAGGCACAATAAACAGACAATACCACAATAATAATCACAACTAACAAACACAAATCTCTCCTCCACACTTCCCAGCAAGCTCTGTCACACTCCTCCCGACTCCGGCTCACTTGCTGGGTCTCCAACAGTCCTTTATATAGTGTCTGACCCGGAAGTGCTTTGGTTCTTCCATCCATGTGACATTCCTACACTTCCGGGTCAGCTGGAGAAGTTGAGTTTTCTGTCAGCCCGGAAATACTTTGGAACTTCTGTCCCCATGACTATGGAAAAGATACGAGTCTCCAAGTCCCCCTGCAGCGTCTCCTGGTGGGACCCACGGCATCCAGCAGGGCTAAGAAGCCAAACTCCAAATCCCAAGATACCCAGCGGGAATCTGGGGAACCGCTGCTCTGCAGGGACATCGCCATCTGGCGTCTTCGGGGGAGCTGCTATCCCCCATCTTTCCCTTCTTTGGACATCCTGGCCGGGTTGAGCAGTCGGCCGTCCCCCACAACGGATACACAGTGTCACCCTCCTGCGCATGGGAGACGGCTGATGGGCTCAAATGTTGTTATTTCTCCATCAGACCAGGGCTTGGCGCTGTCATCTGATCCTTCCTCCTTTTGTCCCTCTGCAGACCAGCCGAAGAACATGCCCTCCCAGTGACGTCACCACCAGCCCGCCCAGTGATGATGTCATACCCAACTCGTATCCGTTTCCACACCACACCCTCATAGGCCCGTTCTGTAAAGACGTGTTTGATTTCTGATTTACATTGTTTCAGTATAAGGGGGTGGCTGTCCCCCCCAAAGCCTTTTTTACACCTTCTGCCTTTTTTTTTCATAGACACTTCTTCTTTTCATTAAGGTGGGCAAGTCATTTGAGCTTATTTAGTCCTTTTCTACCAAGAATACTTTTTAATTGCTGCGTTATTCATTCATTTGTGAAGGTAAAGGAAAGGTACAATTATTTTAGAAACGTTACACAAGACCATACGCAAATTTAAACAAACACCTCCATCAGTTTCCAGCAGAGCCGACTGTTGTACCCCGGGGCTTTTCTCTAGAGCGGCCTTTATGGTTTTATTCCCAGGGCTACTGCCATATTGTAAAGTCTTTTCGACAGACAGCTCTGCTGCAGGCAGAAGAGGTGAAAAAGAAAAAAAAAAGAGACTTCCCTCTGGCACCTCTTTGCCAGCTGTTTGCTGTCATACGCTTTCACTCTGAACATCGACTCACCTATCGTGGACTTGTGTGTTTAATGTCTGTTACAGCCACAGTCAATACAGTATGCCAGGAAAGGGAGACTTTATTCAGAATTCTGCCTCCTTTGGACTGATCGACTAATTTAAACAGATTAATTGGTGGGCTTTGGGATGTTCTTACGTCTTGTGACTGTGACGGGCAGTCCAGGTGCTCTCTGCCGTCCATTTGTGAGCGCTGGCATCACAACAACATCCCTGAGACCATACATGGGCTTGCTCTCCAAATCCCCCAGGCAAGTCATACGTATTAAGATACGTCGTAAGATCATCCCTGAGACCATACAATACAATACAATGCAAGTTATTCTTGTACAGCCCAAAATCACACAAGAAGTGCCGCAATGGGCTTCAACAGGCCCTGCCTCTTGACAGCCCCCCAGCCTCGACTCTCTAAGAAGACAAGGAAAAACTCCCAAAAAATACCCAGTAGGGAAAAAAACTAAAGAAACGTCGAGAAAGGCAGTTCAAAGAGAGACCCCTTTCCAGTGTCACACACGTGCGACTAGGAGCGAGCTGAAGGGACCAAGTGGAGGTGATTACCCGCCAGGCCAGGGGGTGGCGGGGTGCTCTAAACCTTTGTCTGTTATTTGTGCAGATCAAATACGGGAAAACCTGCCTGACCTGACATTACTTCCTGTTCTGGCACCTAGACTGACATCACTTCCTGTTCCGACACCCAGACTGACGTCACTTCCGGGTTACAGAATATAAATCCTCCATCTTGACCAACTAAATCAGTTCAGTGTGGGAACTCAAACAAACAACATTGCTGTGTCAAATATAATCCTTTTGCAGCTAGGAACAATACATGGGTGGCTGCCCCAAACCTTTTTAAGAGTGCTGAGACTCGTTCTTTCACACCAGGTAGGCTGGGCATGCAGTGGGTGTCAAAAAGAAGGAGGTCAATACAATACAACACAATACACAGAACAGAACAAATCCTCAATACAGTATAAAAATAAAAATTTTACAAATATGGAGCAGAATTTAATAGTAAATGATATCACATAATATGATTTGGATTTGTTTAGAGTCCTGGAGACCTCAGCCATCAAGCTGCCACCCCTATTTGGCCATTCCACAGCTAAAACAGTGCTGGGCCATCCAATCCGATGCAATAAATGGGCTTCCTTTGTGAATCCTCCAATTTACGGAGCTTACATTGCAAGAACATCCCTGAGACCATACATGGGTTTGCTTCCCAAATCCTCCAGTTTAATTAAACTTATGGAGCTTGCATCTATCGCAATAACATCACTGAGACCATACATGGGATTGCTCTCCAAATCCTCCAGGCGAGTCAAACGTATTAAAGTTATGTTGCAAGAACATCCCTGAGACCATACATGGGCTTGCTTTGTGAATCTTCCAAGGAGGTCATATTTATGTGGTCTTATTCTCCAGATTCTCCAGTCAAGTTGTATGTTTTAATGTTATGTTGCAAGAACATCACTGAGACCATACACAGTCTTGCTCTCCAAATCCTCCAATTTAGTCATACTCATGAAGCTTATATCATAAGAACATCACTGAGACCATATATGGGCTTGCTTCTCAAATCCTCCAGCTTAATCAAACTTATGAAGCTTGCATCCATTGCAAGAACATCCCTGAGACCATACATGGGATTGCTTTGTGAATCCTCCAAGGAGGTCATACGTATGGAGCTTACATTGTGACAACATCACTAAGACCATATGTGGTTTTGTTCTCCAAATTCTCCAGTCAAGTTGTATGTTTTAAAGTTACGTTGCAAGAACATCACTGAGACCATACACTGTCTTTCTCTCCAAAACCTCCAAGCAGGTCATACTTATGAAGCTTACATCACAAGAACATCACTGAGACCATATATGGGCTTGCTTCCCAAAACCTCAAGTTTAATCAAACTTATGGAGCTTGCATCCATCGCAAGAACATCACTGAGACCATACATGGGCTTGCTCTCAAAGTCCCCTAAGTAGGTTATACTTATGGAGCTTATGTTGTGACAAATTCAATGAAGCCATACATGGTCCTGCTGTACACATTATCCAATTTACTCATACTCAATGGAGCTTACATCACAAGAGCATCGCTGAGACCATACATGGGCTTGCTTCCCAAAACCTCCACTTTAATCAAACTTATGGAGCTTGTGTCCATCTCAAGAACATCTCTGAGACCATACATGGTCTTGCTTTCTGAATCCCCCTAAGCAGTTCATACTTATGGAGCTTGCGTTGTGACAGATTCTCTGTCGTCCATCAATTTAGTTACACTTCAGGAACTTACGTTGTGACAACATCCCTGAGACCATACACGGTCTTGCTCTCCAAATCCTCCATGCATGTCATACTTAAGGAGCTTGCGTTGTGACAGATTCTCTCATGTCCATTTATGAGCGCTACCATCAGATACCCGCAGTGCTTTGCTCTCCATTCTGGTTGACTTCTTCTGACGCAGTCCAGCTGTATTTTCAGGTCGAGGGGGTCTTAACATCCTCACCATTTGGGAAGCGTTACGCTCACCTTGTTGAAAAAAAGTGTTAGGCAGAAACGTGAGATTGGCGACCACCATGGTGAGCAGTGGACTGTCGTGCTTCAGCCCAGGCTTCTGTTTATTTTGCTTTTCTGTGTCTTCTTTGTTTCTTATTACATATTGTCCCTTTAAATTTACAGTACAGTCAGATCCAGAAGTATTTGATTCAAAGGGTTTGTATGTGCTCTTTAGAAAAGGCAGCCATTTTATTTACAGTCCCCCCTTTTTCAGGGGCTCACAGGTATTTGGACAAACTGACATCATCATGAATGTAATGATCATTTTCAATATTTGGTTGAAAGTCCTTTCCAGTTGATGACTGCCTGAAGTCCACACCCACGGCCATTTTCAAGTGCCGGGTTTCCACCCCACTGATGTCTTTGCCAGACCTTTACTGCCCGCTGTCTTCAGGTGCTGCTTGTTTGTTGGACTTTCTGCCATCAGTTTGGTATTCAGTAAGTGAATTGCACATCCAGTTGAGTTGAGGTCAGTTGCTTGACTTGGCCATTAAAGAATACTCCACTACTTTGAGTTGAAAAGCACTTGGTTTGCCATCCCAGTGTGGTGTGGCTCATTGTCCATCTGTACCACGAAGCGTCGCCCTGTCAGTTGTGCAGTATTTGTCCTAATCTGAGCAGACAGCTGAGCACCCTGGACACTTCAGAATTCATCCTGCGACTTCTGTCAGCAGTCACATCATCAATAAACACCAGTGATTGACTTCCATTGCCAGCCACGTATGATCAGGCATAACACGGCCTCCACCATGTTTCATAGATGATATGCTGTTCTTCAGATCATAGGCACTTTCATCTCTTCTCCATACTCCTCTCTTTCCACATCCTGGTACATCTTGATCTTAATTTCATTTCTCCAAAGTTAATTGTTCCAGAACTGGACAGGCTTTTCAAAAATGTTTTCAGGCAAAGTCTAACCTGTCCTTCCTATAGCGGTTTGTATCTTGTGGTAAACCCTCTGTCTTTACTTTCATGAAGTCTTCTCTTGATTGTAGACTTTGACAATGATAGATGTGGCCTTGGTTTGGCTAAATGTCATGAATTGGTTCTTCTTCACCAAGGATAGAATCCTGCAATCGTCCAGCACGGTTATCTTCTGTGGTTGAGTTGACCACTCCTGGTGTTTCTGCTTTCACTCTAAAGGGTTTGTTTTGTTTTCTCTGCCTAATGATGTCCAGCACTTTAGACGTCACATTGAGAGTTCACAGTGACACCTTTCAAATACAAAATCCACACTTGGAATCAACTACAGACCTTCTACCTGCTCAACAATAAATGAAATAACAAGGAACCTGCTGATAGCTGGCTATGGAACATCCTGTCAGTCAAATGTCCATACACTTTCAAGCCTCTGGAAACGGGGGTTGGCTATGCAGAAAAAATGGCTGTCATTCCTAGATGGCTCATTTCTGTTAAACCCCTTGAATTAAATCTGAAAGTCTACACTTCAGTCTCATAATGATTGCTTTATTTCAGATCCATTGTGGTGGGGTACAGAGCCAAAATGATGAAAACTGTGTCACTATCCAAAATACTTATGGACCTGACTGTACTTATGTTGCCAGTCCCTTGTCAGTGGAGCCCCAGGAGGCAGGGCCACCCTGATATTACCACTCCCAAGCCTTCCCGCAGGCTATTTGTTGTAATATGTGTTATTTTTGTATATTTTATTTTGTTTGTTTATGTTTCGTGATTAATGTATAAGGCAAATCCCAATTTTTCACGTCGATGGGTGAGGGTGATGGTGCGAGGAACCTCATCGGAATTGGCCGATGTTAAGAGTGGTGCTGCACAGGGGGTCAGTGCTGGGGCTGCTGCTATTTTCAATATCTATAAATGATTTAGATAAGAATATAACTAACAAGCTGGTTAAGTTTGCAGATAATACTAAAATAGGTGGATTAGAAGATAATTTCAGAATCCGTTATATCATCACAGAAGGACTTGGATAGCAGACAGGCTTGGGCAGATTTGTGGACGATGAAATTTAATGTCAGTAAATGTAAAGAATTACACATAGGAAGGAAAAATGTGAGGTTTGAATACACAATGGGCTGTCGGAAAATCGTGAGTCCACCTTATGAGAAGGACTTAGGAGTCGTAGTGGACTCTAAGCTATCGACTTCCCGACAGTGTTCAGAAGCCATTAAGAAGGCTAACAGAATGTCCGGTTATATAGCGCCTTGACGTGTGGAGTACAAGTCACAGGAGGTTCTGCTCAGTTTTTATAACACACTGGTGAGGCCTCATCTGGAGTTCTGGGTGCAGTTTTGGTCTCCAGACTACAAAAAAGACATAGCAGCACAAGAAAAGGTCCAGAGAAGAGCAACTAGGCTGATTCCAGGGCTACAGGGGATGAGTTATGAGGAAAGATGAAAAGAGCTGAGCCTTTAAAGGAGATGAAGAAGAGACCTGACTGAAGTGTTTAAAATTATGAAGGGAATTAGTGCAGTGGATCAAGCTGGTGACTTTAAAATGAGTTCACGGAGAACACAGGGACACAGTTGGAAACTTGTGAAGGGTAAATTTTGCACAAACATTAGGAAGTTTCTATTCACACAAAGAATGATAGACACTTGGAATAAGCGACCAAATAGTGTGGTAGACATTAAGACTTTAGGGACTTTGAAAACTCAACTAGATGTTTTTTTGGAAGAATTAAGTGGATAGGACTGGCGAGCTTTGTTGGGCTGAATGGCCTGTTCTCGTCCAGAGTATTCTAAAGTTCTTATAGCCGCGGTGTAAGTAAAACATATCCTTTAGTTGGATAACAACACTTCAACTGCCTTTGCTTAAGTTACGACTGAAATTCATTGATCCTTATCCTCTTCTCCTGAAAGTCTCTCCTGTCACGTATCAACTGGCTCTCCCCTGTCATTTGCAGGCCACCCGTTCAACCTTGCTTCTCTCATTGAGTCATTATCACACATGTTGATTTTCTGCCTCACCTGCTCCACCTTCTTCAGTTGTTGTTGATGGCCATCATGAGTCTGAGGTACCTAGGACTTTGGGGTCTAGGATACGGCGTTCCAGGGTCGAGTATCTCGTGGACTAGGGTGGGCTACGGAGTTGAGGGATATTTAGGTTCTCACTCTCAACTTTCATATTGCTTGGCTGCTGGGAGGAATCCACTGTCAGTTTCCTTTGAAACCAGATGGTCACACTTGGAGTGCATGCCTGGGGTGGATAGTTATGATTTATTTAATTTTTCTTGTTGTTCATGCGCCATGATTGACACAATCCCGATTCATCACGTCGATGACGTTTCTGGATAATTATGGCTGCGGCTCCTTCAGCTGGATAAAGAAACATCAGTCTCTTAGTGTCAGTTAGTTTGCTTTCGAGTAGCCCAAGGACTTGGTTTGTTTTGGGTTTCCTGATTCGTTTGTTGACTTCGACTTTGATGATGCCCTCTGCTTTGTCTGCTCAATATATTTCGACCTTTCTCCTGGCTCTGACTACGATTCTGTTGAAGGTTATGATCACTCACTCACGTTAATCACAGAGACTCTGTCACACACCACTATGTAAATGATCTGAGAAGGCTCTGGAGTTGGGAATCATTCGTTTGTAGGAGTGTACGTGAATTCTGTGTTGGATTTTCTGGTTATCTTTGTGTATCATTCTCTGTTCAAAGGATTCTCATTGTTGCATTATGATCTTGGACCTGATCCCTTAAAGACTCCATTGTGCCTCTGTTTTTGCTCTTTCCTTGGTAAGGAATGGCTCAAAAAGGTAGAAATGGATTGGCCTAGACAATGTTAAAACCCACTGAGATGTTGAAAAGGGCACGACATGCAAGAACACCCACAAACATTTTGCAGCTGAAGGAATTTTGCATGAAGGACGGGTCCAACATTTCAGCGAATTAATGTCAGAGACTGGGGGGCGGTTATGCAAAACAACTACAAGAAATCATCCCTGCTAAAAGAGGGCAATGCCAGCTTCTGAGGCCAAGGAATGCTTATCTTTACCTCAGGAGACCATCATATCTGTTGAAATTTTTGTTGAATAGATTACTGAGAAGGCAAATTTTCCCAGTGTTTTTAATAAAGTATGTCACCTTTACCCATTGGCACTGTTTGTATTTAGATCGACTGTTTGACTGTTTAAATAGGTTGAGAAAAATCAAAATTAACAGGGTATTTTTACTTTTTCTCAATCTGCACTGATATATACATAAAGTCTACATATGTACACTATATATTGTATATATTATCATTCATCTCGTCCGAGGATCTCCTCACAGGCTCGACTGAGGTATGTGATAATCCGCTGGGATGAGAGGGGCGCTGTCGCTAACAATCTCTTCTTCTCTCCATTGAGGGCACTTAGCCACGCCCGCCTCTTCCTGTCTGCATGATATAAGATGCCCAGGTGCCCAAAAGGCGGCGTCATTTGTAAACGGAGCAGACCTCTGGATGAAGCTCCAGTGATTGACCCTGATTTCCACCGAATTTCTTTTGATGTTTACGTCGCCCAGGTGGGCTTCTTATTGAAGCCAAGAGGCGTATTTTTGTTGGACTTTCCATTATTAAATGGGACAACCTGGTTGCAGTTCCAGCTATTCTTCCGCTGTGTGACCCGTCATTCATGCACCCTGCCACAACATGTATTTATATTCACTATCTGTCTTATATTCACTATCTATTATTAATCTATATTAGTAAAATGTGTCGATCAAACTGCATAGACTTGTTAATACTGTCACGTGCCTACACATGGGAGACTGCTAAATGTCCAGTAAATTTAATTATTCTCTGAGCCAGGGGTTGGCACTTTTCTGTAATCCTTTCTCTCTTTCTCCCTCTGCAGACCGGGTGATTGACGGCCCCTCCATCACTGATGTCATCACTGGTGTCCCTCCTCCTGGATCTGCCCCTTCCTACCATCTTCCTTCATAAACCAGCAAACTAGTTATCTACTTCTGTCCTGTTTGGACTCATGTCTGTAAAGACATCTCGACAACTAGTTTCGAGTTTATTCTTCACACCTGTCAAATTATACAGAGTTACTAAAGTGGTACCTCAAATTTTTATCTGTGGGTTTTTTTTTCATTGTACAATACACAAAAGCAGATTGTAAAGTAATTCTACAGCTCCCTTCAACAACAGGTTTGAGGCATATTCATAATGATGATAAAATAATACAAAACAAAAGGAACAACATTCAAAATAGACATAATAGTAAAGAAATGTGTATGAGTTCCATAAGCTTGATCATCAGATTAAGTCCTCGAGGTCACTTTGGGCTGAACTTTGTTGAACAGACAGGAGCAGTAAACTTCCTTCTTTTCTGGAAGTTTTGTTCCTTCTGTTGTCCTATTTAAAATACGCACCTTGATGATCACATTTTATTTGTACAAAAGTATTGCTGAGGCGGTCTTTTTGTTACCAAATTTTCAGGTGAGCCTGATCTCCAGCATTCCAACGCTGTCTGTCAGGAGCATAACAGAAATGCAAATGTAAGTATTTGCATAGCAGGTCATGCTGATCTTTCATGCCATCTTTAATGCAAATAAGACCACTACTTCTTGGTGCAGCCATTTTATTTGATTTTTTTTGCTGAATGAATGTCAGATGTCCACAACACTCATCATAGTGCAGAACTGAAGAATCTTGGAGTTCACTCAAGAGAGCATAAGACAGGAACAAAACTCCAGTCTGTCATTTCAACAGCTATTTACTGACACAACTTAGATAGATAGATAGATAGATAGATAGATAGATAGATAGATAGATAGATAGATAGATAGATAGATAGATAGATAGATAGATA
>JANRMT010061414.1:5818775-5829039 GCA_026402145.1 Polypterus bichir lapradei | reverse complement strand
CTATCTATCTATCTATCTATCTATCTATCTATCTATCTATCTATCTAATCCTGCCGACTACACTAAAATATCTATCTATGTAATTTTATGATCCTGCCAACTATACTAAATTTAATTATCTATCTATCTATCTATCTATCTATCTATCTATCTATCTATCTATCTATCTATCTATCTATCTATCTATCTATCTATCTATCATATAGTGCCTTTCACATCTGCTGTATCTGTCTAGGTCTGTCTGGAGACATGTCAAACCCCTTGGCATTTATTCTTTATTTACGATGAGATTTGTTTGCGGTGACCAAGATGCAACTTTCAAATGCACATTTAAAGTCAGAAAGCTGGGCTTTCGGATACACTGGATCTGGTGGTCTTCATGCCACCGGTAAATTTTGCTTGTTCCCTCGCACCACAGAGCTCTGTAGCTGCAGAGCGGAGCAGAGAAATTACGATGCCCTTGGATATTAGAAGTCAGCATGTAAACGTCATTAGTGAAAAATGCCCGTCACCCCTTAGACCACACGAAGCCCAGTCAGAGGTCTCCCATCAATCTTGGTGGCACTTCTATTTCTTTTTTACGCCGAACATATCTAATTACAGAGCCTGGTGAAGCGTGAGGGGGGGGGCTTTCGCTAACCACCTGAAGGCATTCGTTTGCTTTGCAGACAGCATGAAGCCTGTTGAGCGTTCCTGGCACACTGGCATGGCCTCTCGGGGAGGACGGCTTTCTCCCTGAGAAACTGAAGAAGGATTTTCATGTTTTGTGAGTTTGCAGTCTCTGTCATGTCTTCTCAGTGACCTTGCTTTGACTTAATCTTTTTTTTTTGGTTGTTTTAAATGAGCCCAGCCAGTGCCCATAATGAAATACGCAGGCAGTTTATCCACCCTGTTAGTGATGTTCTTCATGGAGAGCACAGCAGATTAATTTAGGACCTGATTAAAATCTTTAATAATCTGAATTGAGTGTTATTAATGAAGCGGGTCTATACCAACAGGTTTAATTATTTAACATGCAAACACGTGACATTCATCCATTCAGTCTTTCTTGAAGCCGTTTAATGTAATGTAGGGTTGTGGGGGCCGGAGACTGTCCCAGCAGCACCAGAGGCAGACGTTTGCATTCAGTCTCGTTCATTTCAGATGATAATTATATGAACACATAACACCAAATTACAACCAGAATATGACAAGAATAAAGTGCAAGGCACGTTCAGCAGATGGGTTCTAGAACCTTCTCAATCCATTTCAGGGTTATGGGGGGCCAAAGTCTATCCTGCTAGGACTGGGCAAACGGCTGGGGACGACTCTACGGTGGTCCGTCACAGGGACCGCCCTCAAGCACATGTGACATATTCACACAGAGTGACACTTTGCACTCGTAATCGTAATTAAGTCCCTTTTTTGGCCTGAACACGTCGGGCTGTCGCAATTTTCATGACATGGGACTCGCAAAGCTATTGCGTGCCGTACGTATATAGTCGCGTATAAGTCGGGTCTTGAAACCTGAAAAATCGATCATAAAATCAGACCCTGACTTGTTGCAATATGAGGAAACACTGCGTTTAGCTACTTTAATTATGATAATGATAGTAGAAATTAAAACAAAAAAAATCATAAAATGAAATGTATTGCCAGGAACACGACGGGGACGTAGCGGCTTATTGTTCCATCTTTATATTTACATGGCATGTTTAGTGTTATCCATCCATCCATCCATCCATTATTCAACCCGCTATATCCTAACCACAGGGTCACGGGGGTCTGCTGGAGCCAATCCCAGCCAACACAGGACGCAAGGCAGGAAACAAACCCCGGGCAGGGTGCCAGCCCACCGCAGAGTGCTATACATGTTATTGTTAAACTGATGATGAATAAATTAAAATAAAATTAATAATAGTTATTGAAAGAATATGCATCATATTTTTAATAATGTGTACACATGTATGTTTCCGTGATACAAAAAATTTGGATGGTTGTTTAAAGAAAATACGACTTCCGGTTGAGTAAGATTTCTCCAAATTCATGTCTGTTTGCTTTTTACCATTAGAAATATCTAAAGAAAATCTGAAATATCTACCTGTAATTATAACCATCGTTTACTTGAAAATTCGCAAAAGTACTCAGTTAAAGTACCACTTCGCGTTGCTGCAAGTGGCCCAAAAAGTTGATAGGATTCGTTATTTTTGATATAAAGCAGGGGTCCAAAATCTCATCGATCAGGTCAAAGCATTTTCGAGTGATCGTGTTTGCACACAGACAGACATCCATCCATTATCCAACCCTCTATATCCTGACACAGGGTCACGGGAGCCAATAAAGGGCACAAGGCAGAAAACAAACCCCGGGGCAGGGCGCCAGCCCACACAATTTAGGGATGCCAGTGCACCTAAACCTGCACGTCTTTGGGAGGAAACCCACGGGGCACGGGGAGAACATGCAAACTCCACGCAGGGAGGACCCGGGAAGCGAACCCGGGTCACCTAACTGCAAGGCAGCAGCGCTACTCACTGCGCCACCGTGCTGCCCCACACAGACAGACATCATTTCAAAAATCGGGAGTGCTCTCCCCTCAACTTGCTCATATACTCAGATATGGGGATGGATATTTGAGGTGTAAACCACAAGACAAGGATTATGTATATATCAGTAACGGTGCACCGCAGTGAATCCACTTGACTTGAGCGTTCCTAGTTTTCAGACTCAGTACATTTATTATTAGTTTGCTCAGAGGTTGATGCGCTTGCAGCTTCCTGAGCAGCACTTCTTCTCTCCACCCTAGCGGCCCGCTGCTTCTCTTCTTCCGTCGCCATCTTTTCACGTTAAAGCTGATTATGTTGGTGTCTGTGTTGCAAAAACTTAGTACGTTTTCCTTAATTTTTCATTTTTGCTGGCGCTTAAGTCTTCAGTCTGCCTCAGGAATGATTTAAGATATGAAGTGAGAGAGGAAGTGATGGCGAAGGTGGTAGGGATGAGAACGGTGCCTGTACACGTGCCGCACGGTCACCCTGCTGCCAAGAGTTAATTCTATAATAAAATAAAATATAAATAAAATGAGGAATAACCTTGCAGGTCAATTATCACCCTGAAAGTGGACAGTAGATGTCATGTAGTATCTGTGTACCAACTTTCAGGTGAATAGTTCAAACGGTTTGTGAGCGACAGGTGATTTAAAATCCGGGACAGACAAACGGACAGCCACGGAAGAGTATTAAATAAGAAGAAATTGTCCCTAGTGTGTGCTTGGTGTGTGTGTATATGTGTGCGTGCCCTGCGGTGGGCTGGCACCCTACCCAGGTTTTGTTTCCTGCCTTGTGCCCTGTGTTGGCTGGAATTGGCTCCAGCAGACCCCCGTGACCCTGTAGTTAGGATATAGCGCGTTGGATAATGGCTGGAGGGATATTATGTACATTAAAGAACCATCAACAACAAATCAAATCAAATTAATAATATATTGAACAATTATTATAAAAGTAAAGTTGAACAAATCGGACTCCCCCACTGCATGAATAAAAGGTAAAATACCAATTCCGGTTAATGGAAATAGCCCAAAAGTTGATAGAAATCTACATTTTGTACCTGCATGCAAAATGTGGCTGACCTAAGTGAAAGCGTACTCAAGTTATCGTGTTTACACACACAGACAGACACACAGCCATAATTTCAAAAATGGTATTTTCAGACTCAAGGAGGTCTAAAACGTCGAGATACATGAAAATCTCAAAATCAAATCTTTGGACGATTCCCATACTTTCCCTATACTTCGAATACGAGAAAGTAAAAACGGTATTTTCAGACTCAGGAAAGTCTGAAATGTCAACAATTCATTGAAATCTCGAGGTCGATTTATCTAGATTTCTATACTTTCTATAAAAAAGTAAAAATCAAAACACGTCTGAATGAAGTGGAAGCAAATAAATGGCAGTGCGCTGTCTGTTGTTGTGTCCTTCTTTACACAGAGAACCACAGACACATACAGTCATATGGAAAAGTTCAGGAACCCCTCTTAATTCTTTGGATTTGTGTTTCTCATTGGCTGAGCTTTCAAAGTAGCAACTTCCTTTTAATATCTGACATGCCTTATGGAAGATTTCAGCAGTGACATTAAGTTTATTGGATTAACAGAAAATATGCAATATGCATCGTAACAAAATTAGACAGGTGCATAAATGTGGGCACCCAACAGAGATATGACATCAATACTCAGTTGAGCCTCCTTTTGCTCCTTTGAGCCTCCAGACGCTGTCCTCCTATAGCCTGTGATGAGGGTCTGGATTCTGGATGGAGGTATTTCTGACCATTCTTCACACAAAATCTCTCCAGTTCAGTTCAATTTGATGGACAGCCTGCTTCAAATCATCCCAGAGATTTTCAATGATATTCAAGTCAGGGGACTGTGATGGCCATTCCAGAACATTGTACTTCTCCCTCTGCATGAACGCCTTTGTAGATTTCCAACTGTGTTTTGGGTCATTGTCTTGTTGGAATATCCAACCCCTGCATAAGTAACTTCAACTTTGTGACTGATGCTTGAACATTATCCTGAGGAATTTGTTGATATCGGGTTGACTTCATGCGACCCTCGACTTTAACAAGGGCCCCAGTCCCTGAACTAGCCACGCCGCCCCACAGCATAATGGAGCCTCCACCAGATTTGACAGGAGGTAGCAGGTGTTGTTCTTGGAATGCGGTGTTCTTCTTCTGCCATGCAAAGCGCTTTTTGTTTTGACCAAATAACTCCATTTTTGTCCCATCAGTCCAAAGCACTTTGTTCCCAAATGAATCTGGCTTGTCTAAATGAGCATTGGCATACAACTAGCGACTCTGTTTGTGGCGTGAGTGCAGAGAGGGCTTCTTTCTCATCACCCTGCCATACAGATGTTCTTTGTGCAAATTGTGCTGAATTGTAGAACGATGTACAGATACACCATCTGCAGCCAGATGTTCTTGCAGGTCTTTGGAGGTGATGTGTGGGTTGTCTGTACCCATTCTCACAATCCTGCCTCTCCATATGCCACTCCTGTATTTTTCATGGCCTGCCAGACCTGCTGTGTTGGTTTAACAGCAACTGTGCCTGTGGCCTTCCATTTCCTGATTCCATTCCTTACAGTTGAAGCTGACAGTTTAAACCTCTGAGATGGCTTTTTGTAGCCTTCCCCTAAACCACGAGACTCAACAATCTTTGTTTTCAGATCTTTGGAGAGTTGCTTTGAGGATCCCATGCTGTCTGTTGCTCTTCAGAGGAGAGTCAAAGGGAGGGGAAGCACAACTTGCAGTTGACCACCTTAAATACCTTTTACCACTCATGATTGGACACTCCTGTCTATGAAGTTCAAGGCTTAACGAGCTCATCCAATCAAGTCATCAGCATTGAGCAGTGACAGGCATTCAAATCAGCACAATGACAAGGGGACCCACATTTGTGCACAGCCAGTTCTTCACATTTGATTTAATTTCATACAACTAAATACTGCGTCACTAAAAATCTTTGTTCGGAAAACACCGCAGTACTCCTAGGAAATGAAAGACATACCACGGTTATCTTTTTTGTTGAAAGTCAATTATTATGCAGGCTGAGAGGGGTTCCCATACTTTTTCATATGACTGTATAATAAGTGACCAAGTAGTGTGGTAGACAGGAGGACTTTAGGGACCTTCAAAACTCGACTTGATGTTATTTTACTAGATGTATGTGGACACATCTGGCGAGCTTTGTTGGGCTGAGTGGCCTCTTCTCGTCCAGATTGTTCTCAGGTTGTTGGTCCTCCTGGTGATGTTGTTCAGATTTAACACAAGTCCCTAAGCAACCGGGGTTCTCCATTTGGGCTTTCATGTGCTCGGTTGTAGATGTGTTGTCTGTGGCACTAAAAACTTTATTCGATGGGTAGCCTGTTAAGACCGGGGACATTTTGATATTTTGCAGTTATTTATCCACCCATCCATCCATTATCCAACCAGCTATATCCTAACTACAGGGTCACGGTGGTCTGCTGGAGCCATTCCCAGCCAACATAGGACGCAAGGCAGGAAACAAACCTCGGGCGGGGCACCAGCCCACCGCTGGCAGTTATTTATCATAGTGTGAAATCGGGACCGTCCCTGTCACTTGGATGTCTGGTCCCCCTCGTAAATGATTGTGTCAGTGAAATAGTTAATCATTATAATCTGCAGATAATGGAGTTGTGAGGCTGGTTCAGTGTAAAGTTAACACCACGTAGAAGTTTATTTGCATTGTGCATGATGGCTTACATGCCACAGGCTCTTTTATTCATATAATAATAATAATAATAATACATGTTTTATATTTATATAGCGCTCTTCTCACTACTTACAATACTTTTCATAGTGAGTGGGGATCCACTTCAACCCTAATGTGTAGCACCTGGATGATGCGATGGCAGACATTTTTGCACCAGTACGCTCCCCATACAATAGCTGTTAGGTGGTGAAGTGACAAGCGAGAGATAGCCAATCAGAGACAGGGAGTGATTAGGGGGCCAGAGTGACTAGGCCATGGTGGACAATTTAGCCTGGATATCAAGATTCATCCTACTCTTTATGGAGGATGCCCAGGGACCTTTTATGACCACAGAGAGTCACCATTTTGACATCTCATCTGAACGACGGTGCCATGCTTTTAGCACAGTGTCCCCATCATTGCACTGGCGCATTGGCATCCCCATTCAAACCTCAAGCACCCCCTGCTGGCCTCAGCAACACCTTCTTCCAGCAGCAGCCTAAATTTTCCTAGATGATTGCCTATCCAAGTGCTGGCATTAGCGTCAGGCAGATGACCTCTTCTAAGACCACCCTGCAGCCAAATGTCGGTAAGGTCAAGGAATTTGTCTGATATCCACGAGCCACCAACTCAATCGGTATTAAAGTTTCCAACTTCTGTTAGAGCCGGTAGGGTGCGCAGCTTTGTGGCTCGTTGATATAACAGAGCATGGCTGGAATAGAGACTATTGAAAGATTTTGGCATTTTTATAGTAATTGAAGAAGTATCAATCACGCTCATATTAATTCATTCACATCCTTAACCCACTTAATTCAATTTGGGGTCTCGAGAGGCCGATACTGGCAGTAGTAAACGCAAGGTAAGAACCAACTCTGGATGGAGTGCCAGTCTGTTAACGGGCACACATTCACTCCGCCTTTATATTAAAACTGTCCAGACTTCAGTTGTAAGCACCAGTGGGAGGCTCGCAGGTCTGTAAATGACTTCTTTCCCTGGCACTTTGGGCCATTTTGCAGTTGTTCCACCAGTTCATTTTCCATATACCCTTTCACAAATAAATTTCTATTTCGATCTGATGAGTCCTACGCTTTTTTGTACTCTTTGGCTTGAAAGATGAATGCATTTGGGAAGTTTTTAAGCTTTTCCTCAGTGCCCCATAGCTCCATTGCAAGGTGTCAGATCGGGCAAGATATTAATTTAAATTTCTTTAGGCACACATGGCAAATGTACCCACACCCCATGTGTTACGGTTCAGCCTGAATATTCGCCCCGGCTGGTGTTTAAAGTCGTGTTTCTTGTTTGCTTCATGTTATTTCATCCGTATTGATGTTTATTTTATTTATCCATCCATCCATCCATCTTCCAACCCGCTGAATCCGAACACAGGGTCACGCTGGAGCCAATCCCAGCCAACACAGGGCACAAGGCAGAAAACAAACCCGGGCAGGGTGCTAACCCACCACAGGACACACACACACCAAGCCCAATTTAGAATCGCCAATCCACTTAACCTGGATGTCTTTGGACTGTGGGAGGAAAGCGGAGCACCCGGAGGAAACCCACGCAGACACGGGGAGAACATGCAAACTCCACGCAGGGAGGACCCAGGAAGCGAACCCGGGTCTCCTAACTGCGAGGCAGCAGCGCTACCACTGCGCCACCGTGCCGCCCTATTTTATTTATTAATATATTATTTACTTTTTATTATATGTATTTTTCTTTGTGTTCATTGGTCCCTGGCTATGTCCATTGTGTGTTGTGGGTGGCTCCCCCAAATGGGCGGGGCCACCTGCCAATCACCACCAGGAACGGCCCTCCGCCCAATTTAAGGGAGGGCCTCCCATGGTTCCTGGTGGTTTATTGAACGCGCCTGGAGTAAAGAGTTGCTGTGAGTAGCTGCGCCTTTGCTGTTGCCTTTTGATTTTCTGGATATTAAACCCGTGCTTTGTTTCTCGACTTTTGTGTCGGGGCGGCATCATTTGATTTTATTTTGCACCTCTGTCTTTTTTGGATGCTGTATTGGGTCTCTGATTTCTGTGTTCACCCTCACTCTTTGTGATGGCACAGACTTTTGTGAAAATAAACCTTTTAATTTTATCAAGATTTGTCCCCACCCCTCGGGATTCCAATCCGGGTATTTTGACGGTGTTTGCCCCCTCTAGTGGGGGAAGTCTGTCGATTTAGTTAATTCATTTAAATGACACAGATATGTAAAGCTGTCCTAGTAAGAGTATAATGAGACTGTCACCATCAGTGTAAGGCACATGTTTGGCTGGGGATTTAAATACAGACCTATAGATCTTGTAATTGTATAGGATGGGATGTCATGATTATGTAACAAAAACAAACTTTTTAACTGTAATATATAAAGAATTGTTGCTTTTACAGCCCAACCGCCATCCCTCAAGAGCGTATTTTTCCGTGACAGTTTCAAAAGTGGACGTTGCTATAAGTACCACCCCATGAGATTCTCAACTTGTAAATTCAGTGTTTTGTGTCCAAACCCCCCCCCCCCCGCCCCCCCCCCCCATACTTTACTGTCCCCAGGTTTCCATTTACAGGTCTGGCAGTGATGAGTCCACTCAAAGCCAAAGGGAGGGCGACGAGTTGCCATTTTACAACTTCGCCTAGGGCAGCAAAGATGCTTGTGCCGGTGCTGGCACTGAGTGTTGCTTGATGTGGGGAAACAAAGAATTTCAATGATTTTGGAATAAAGCTGCAACTTAATAAAACGTGGAAAAGTTGACGGGGTTCAGAACATTTTTGCATGCATTGTGGGCTCAAAGCTCATCCATCCAGGTATATCCTAACTACAGGGTCACAGGGGTCTGCTGGAGCCAATCCCAGGCAGGGCACCAGCCCACACAGCACAATTTAGAATCGCCAATACACCTAACCTGCATATCTTTGGACTGTGGGAGGAAACTGAAGTACCCGGAGGAAACCCACACAGACACGGGGAGAACATGCAAACTCCACACAGGGAGGACCCGGGAAGCGAACCCGGGCCTCCTAACTGCGAGGCAGCAGCGCTACCACTGCGCCACCATGCCGCCCTCAAAGCTTTGCCACCATTTTAAAAGTGAAGAGTGAGTCCTTAAAGAACTGAGCGCCATCCTGCGTGCCTTCACTAGAGATGGTAAGGCAGATGGCAGGGGCTGCTGGAAGGCGGCCAAACGAGACGTTTCTTGCTCACGCAGGCAATTTCTTCAGTCCTGTGCAGGTGACTCCATTGAATGAAATAGCTGCTGTCGATAAAATTTTTCACTCGGCATTTAATCAGCGATCTCATCTTATAATGTGCTTTTATCGTGCGTCGCCGTTGCTTTGGTGAGCAACTAATTAATTGCTTATTAAATATGTTTTTTTTTTTTTTTTTTAAATTCTGCAGGGCAGGTTAGTGATTGCAACTCCTAGTAGAGATTCAATTTTCCTAAAAGCTTTAGTTCATTAATAACCCTCCTCCACCTCCACTTCGCACAAATCCCCCCAACCCCCCCACTCACTCACCAACTCCCACCCACACTTAACATTTTCTACTCTCTCGTGACACAAATGGAAAGGCGATCCCGCCGGGAGCTGCAGATCTATGCATCAGTCGGACTTAGAGGTCAGCCTTTGTTACGGCGCACATCGCATGGAGGATATTCAAGGGAATTACTGCACGCCTTTGATGGCGAGAATCGCCTAAAGTTGCCCAAACAACTACGACTAATGTGAAGCGAGCTTTTGAAATAATAAAAAGCAGAATTCTTTCATCTCCCTGTTGGGTGCCTTGATTTGCCTTGTGCTGTTAATTTGTTAAAGCATGGAAAGATGGCGCCCCCCTTGAAGAAGGTATAACGAGAGTGAGCGATGAATTACTGTGGATTCAGAAAGCATTCAGACTCCTTGAGTTTCTGTACACTTTGTTGTGTTGTATGTCTGCAGTGCACCATCTACTGAAATGTATTTTGTAATGCATGTCTTAAGGAAATGTATTGCATTTTTCATTCCAACAGATGGCGCATTGTAAACATTTATAGT
>JANRMT010061414.1:5795631-5810314 GCA_026402145.1 Polypterus bichir lapradei | reverse complement strand
CACTGGCTAAGCCCTGGCCCTGCTGGCCTCACCACCACTTCATTCCAACAGCAACTCAAGCTTTTTCCTTGATGGTCTCCTTTCCAAGTCCTGGCAGGGGGCCTGAACATGCCAAGCATCAGGTGGGTGACCCCTTCTGAAGTGCAGGTGGGATGGCTGCTTAATCCAGTATGGGGTGTTGGAGCCACTCCCTGCGGTTCTGAGAGTAAGGCAGGATCTGACCCTGGATGGGTTGCCAGTCCATCTTTGTGCCACTTTACAGTCACCAGTTCATCTTTGTACAGCAATGTGGCAGATTCTCCCTATTAACATGTATTTCTTCCCCCTGTTTTATAATATTATTTATTTTACCGCTTTTTTGTTTCTTTAGAATTCTGCCTCTTCCGTTACATAAAGAAGCTCTTTCTGTACCTTCCTACTCCTTTGTTTTCCACCATAATTACTGTGCCAGGTGCAGAATAAAAAGACAGCGTGAGAAATTGCAATGCAGTCATCCTAGGTTGAAATGAAAGAGCCGGGGTTCGTGTCAAAATCATTTTGCAACATGTTGTACCTTTCTTAAATACCGAGGAGGGGAGAAAAGCATAAAAGGAAAGAGTCGGCATCCTGATTATAATAATAATAATAATACACGTTGAAAATGGTGACAGCCTTAAGCTTTGCCATAAATTATCACGGTTAACGGTTGGCATGGCAACAGATACACTTAAATGGCTGATTGCTGGACGGAAAGAACGATGATGGGAAACATTTTTTTCCTCAAAGCATTTTATTGTTTTTTTTTCCTTCATATTGGGGGGTAGATATGGTGAGAAGGCCTGATTTTAAACCCAGGAAGACAGAAATGGCATGTGAGGGTTTTGTACAAGATCTGAGAAGAAAACGTCTTGTTAAAATAAACTCGTGAAAATGAGTAGCTTTGGTTTTCGTAATGTTCTTCCAGAAAGCGACATTGAAAATTGTGATCAATCCTTGGATCGCAACTTTAACATTACAAAGTAGCACACAGTCCAGTTGGGGGCTTCTTCAACCTTTGTTTAGTGCCCACCTTCACGAGGGTAGGCAGGGTGTGCCCCCGTTTCGGTCTGTCGCCCATTCTCTATACAGTAAGATTAGAATTAGACAAGACAGGATAAGATAAGACAAGAAAAGGTAAGACAAGACAACATAAGATAAGATAATGAAAGAAAGGGCAAAATAAAATAAGACAAGACATGACAAGATAAGATAAGACAAGAAAAGACAAGATAAGGAAACAAAGGGCAAGATAAGAGAAGGTACGATAAGACAAGATAAGAAAGGACAAGATAAAGACAAGACAAGATACGATAAGAAAGGGTAAGGCAAGATAAGACGGAATAGGATAAGATAAGAAAGGACAACATAAAACAAGAAAGGACAAGATAAGAAAGAATAAAATAAGATAAGACAATATAAGATAAGATAGGGTACGATAAGATAAGACAAGAAAGGACAGGACAAGAAAGGGAAAGGCACGATAAGATAAGATAAGACAAGACAAAGAGGAGATAAGATAAGACAAGATAATGAAATATAAGAAAGGACAGGATAAGATAAAATAAGATAAGAAAGGGCAAGGTAGAGAAATACAAGATAAGATAAGAACGGACAGGATAAGAAAAGGTAAGACAAGACAAGATAAAATAAGATAGGTCAAGATTCCTTTATTGTCATTGCATAAGATCTCAGTACACTACCTGCCATCCACAGCTGTCCGATCTCCGCTATCATCTCTCCACCTCTCCTACTTGTGTTTCCCGCCATCTCCATCTCAGCGGTGCCACCACCCCCTTAAAGACCAACGCACACTTACCTGAGTGCCTTTACATGCTGTAAGGAAAGACAAAAGTGATCATGAAGAGTTGGGGCACTACATGGCGAATCTGACATAACAATTCAGATGCGAGTCCAAAGGAGGAAGAGAAGAGGCTACAACCAACAGTGCCATCCCTTGGAAGTGACGGGGAATTACCAACATTGGAGCCCTTAAGCTGTCATCAGTTTACACACAAAACCGAGATCAGGTGAGCAGCCCGGTTAAGGCAGAGATTTGTCATTCCAACAGATGGTGCATCGCAAACATTTGTTGCAATGCCTTTTATTACTAGAAATGTTTATGATGTACCACCCGTTGAAATGACAAATGCAATGCATTTTATTACTCACATACATTACAAAATACATTCCAAAAAGTGGTGCACTGCAAACGTTCCACATTAATTATTTGGATTGCATCCTGTCTTTAGACAGGTAGCACTGCAACTATTAAAGCAACTGTATACAGGCCAAATCCTAGATTAATGACATTTTCAGAATAATGTTTTTTTTAGGTCATATTTGTACAGAAACTGAGAAAATTCTGAAAGGTTCAAAAACTTTCTAGCACCAGTGTAAGAGAGCTCATGTGCAGGACTTGCCTTTTTTTGTGTGTGTGTGTGTGTTGAACCCCTGAGACCTGGGCGGTCAGTTTATTTTTATCTCAGATGAGGTTTGGACAGGATCTGAGAAAACAGCAGGAAGTGGCACTCCGAAAAGAAAGGCCAGGACTCGGCACCTGCTGCTAAAGTAATTCAACAAGAGCTCCTGGCAAACAAGCCTTGTGACTGTTTTTAAACTGCACGAGAACTCACAGAATGTCAGCTACGCATAATGCATAAAGATGTAAATCCGTCCGTTTGTTTATTCTCTTCTATCCTGTTTAGTTTTCTGCCAGGTCCATAGTGTATTCTGAAGCCATTCTCTATTATTAATCTTTAAATTCTGCTCTCTGCACATTACACTAAAATAAAACTCATTCAAAAAATGAACATTAGGAACATTTAGATGAGAGGATGAGAAGAGTCCATTCAAGCCAATATTCCTATCCACCTAATTCTTTCAAAATAACGCCAAGTCAAGTTATGAAGGTCCCTAAAGTCCTACTGACTACCACACTACTTGGCCATTTGTTCTATGTGACTAAACTTTTTTGGATCTTAAGTCAGCCTTGCTATTGACTGCCTAGTGATATTCCTTCCTTGTGACCGGTTGTCTGGGACTCTGCTCAGCTCGGTCACCTCCTAGTATTGTGCTTGAAGGTCTCTGTGATCTTCAGGGCTGTGATTTCTCTGTGTACAGCGCTGTGCAAAAGCCTTAGGCTCTGCAGACAGACAGACAGACAGACAGACAGACAGATAGATAGATAGTGTAGTTGGAAGGATCAGATAGATAGATAGTGTAGTTCACAGCAATCTTCACAGTTGTGATTTCTCTGTGTACAGCACTGTGCAAAAGCCTTAGGCACTTCAGATAGATACATACTGTACATACATATATACATAGGAAAGGCACTATAAATCACATGAAAGATACATTCCCTAGAGCAGCAGAGAATTACCATCACCAAAGCCCTTAAACTAACCCCTAAGTACACACACATGATTATAGATAGATAGATAGCGTAGTTGGCAGGATCAGATAGATAAATAGCTTGATAGTGTAGTTGGCAGGATTAGATAGATAGATAGATAGATAGATAGATAGATAGATAGATAGATAGATAGATAGATAGATAGATAGATAGGGCTGGTGGTAGATTAACGTCATACCCAGGATGAAGCAATTGCAGGTTAAGGGCCTCGCTCAAGGGCCCAACAGAGTAGATTCACTTCGGGCATTTATAGGATTTGAACCAGCAACCTCCCAATTGCCGGCGCAAATCCCTAGACTGAGAGCCACCAGTTTTACCACCTCAGTAATACCACCAGATGGTATTGAAGGCCCTGGAGAAGTCAAAAGACATCCTTCTTTCAGTGTGGCCAGCTTTATCCAGCCTTTTGGAGCAGAGAGACAATTGCAGCCTCCGCTCCAGTCTTTGACAGATAGACAAACTGCAGTGGGGTCAGGTGGTCTACCACAAGAGGACTCACACAGTCCAGGGCCTGCCTGATATGACACTGTTCTGTAGTCATTAGGTGAAGGTGATTCATAAAGTATTTATCTTAATTATTTGATGTCTCCTTAATTATCACGCCAATATAAAAGAGCATATTTTACAGTTCCATACATTTCTTTTGCAATAAGTCAGGGGTGTCCCACTCCAGTCCTGGTGGGCCGCAGTGGCTGCAGGTTTTCATTCTAACTCTTTTCCTAATCGGTGCTCAGTTTTCACTGCTAATTTACTCCTTCTCCCTTCATTTTAATTGCCCTGTTTTTAATGATTCAGTCCTCTGAATTGATTCGTTTCTTCATTAAATGGCAGCCAAACAGAAATGAGACGTGAGACGAGCCGACAGGTGAACGTCAAACTCCAGCCAATTTCACTCCAACCAGTTTCTTAATGAGAAGCCGATGCTTGCTGTTAATTAAATTCTGTTATTGACTTTCAGGACTTGTTTCTGCTCTCATTCTTTATTTTCAGGTTAGCTGGTCATGTGGTGTCTTGTTTTGTGTCTCATTATTGTTTGGCTGTTCATTAAGGGGTCTGAGTCACGTCAATTAAAACAAAGGCAAAACAACAGGAAAAAGGCTCACTGATTAAGAAGATGGTTAGAATGAAAACCTGCAGCCACTGCGGACCACCGGGTCCAGAGTTGGACACCCCTGCAATAAGTGAAGCCATACATGAAAGCAGGGGTGAGTGATGTCTGTCCTGGAGGGCCGCAGTGGGAGCAATTGCTTAATTAGAAGCCGATCCTCAGCAGTCCGACATCTTATTTAGTTTCCTAGCTTGTCAGTGTTTTAACTCTGCCATGTCAGGTCTTCCTTACATCGTCGATTATTTTTGCCCTCCCAAGGATATCATCCAAATGATTTGAGGCCTAAAACGCATGATTAATTCTCCTTGCAAATTTATTTTATGAAACGAGATCATTCACAATGACTACACACAGGTGTGGTTCGAAGCGAGGTAGATGGAGAACTTGTGGTTCCTTTGTCCTTTTCACTTAACTGCTAATAAGGAGCAATTAAAAAAACAGGGAATGCTGCCATTTAAGACACTGACAAGCAATTAAGGGTGGGAACTCTTAACAGGGGAGACGACTAAAAAAAAATGTGGCTTCATCAGCAGTCATTAAGGCAATGGGGCTGGAGCCCTTTGAGAAGAACGTTACACATCCCTGCATTCAGGAAGGAAACTCCTGCAGCAATGGAGAAGTGTCCAGCGGAATAAACGTGAGATGTTTGTGGGCATGCGGCCCTAGGGCTTGGCTCAGGACCTGATATCAGCGAACTGAAAGAGAACGGCATGTGTGGCGGGGATAAAACGGGGCAGCAACAACCTGTGGCCAGCAGCTGCAGCAGTCTGAGACCCCGACAGAAGACCAAAGGTGGTCATCCCGCATCGTCAAGGTCTCTCCCAAGCAGACGTGCGGCACAAAACTCTTCTAAAAGGAGCACCACCAGGCAAGAGCAATTGGCTGCCCTTGGAAATTGAGGGCCGCAAATGAGAAATGGGTAAGGTTTACTTGCCCACAAAATCAGAGGATGTCCAACATCATTTGGAGCTGAGAGAAATCATTGAGATCTATGATACGGAAAAGTCTTATCAGATGTGGCCTTCGTAGAAAAGTCAAAAGGCTCAACAACACTCAAACATCCAAGGACTGGTGTGCAGAAGAATGGCAGCAGGTGCTCCAAACTGAAACTGTTGGCCCTAACAGAAGGGAGTTCACCAACGGAGAAGGACGGCTGAGGCGTGTTGGAAGACAAATTGTGTTGGCGATTTGATCAAAATGGATGTGAAATCCCTGACGCAGTGCCATCAAGGAAGGAGTCTCATCGGCTCCATCTTCAGTCTGACCTCAAACACATGGTGGCAAAGGGGTCTTTTGGAGGCTTCCCACCATTTTCCACAACATGGCCGACTCCAGTTTATGACCGTGTCCGTGCTCTGCTACATCTGAGTGGGCTTTTCTCCAATTTTTTTTTTTACCCTTCCATTCCATCAAAGGTAACTTCACTAGAAGATTCTTAATCGGTGTCGTGTGGTGTCTTATGATGGACCAGTGCTTGGTCCGGGTTTGGTTCCTGTTTTGTGCCTGGTGGTGTTTGCACAGGCTGTGGCCCACCACAGCCTTGAGTTACATTAACTCTTTTAGGGCTGATTTTTTTTTCTCCCAGGGCTAAATATCCATCCATCCATCCATTATCCAACCCGCTATATCCTAGCAACTGGGTCACAGGACTCTGCTGGAGCCAATCCCAGCCAACACAGGGCGCAAGGCAAGAAAAAATCCCTAGCAGGGTGCCAGCCCACTGCAGGGCACACCCACACCCACTAGGGACAATTTAGGATCGCCAATGCACCTAACCTGCATGTCTTTGGACTGTGGAAGGAAACCCACGCAGACACGGGGAGAACATGCAAACTCCACGCAGGGAGGACCTGGGAAGTGAACCCAGGACTCCTAACTGCGAGGCAGCAGTGCTACCCACTGCACCACCGTGCCGCTCAGGGCTAAATATTTTTCCAAAAAAACTCAGTTTTCTGAAAAGTACACAAAGCAATAGTTTCTCACGTAGAATGTCTGTTGCTTGTGTGCAGTGCTGTGTCGCCATCTCAGGCTCCCATGGAAGAATTAGCAGCTGTCTGGGGGTGGCAGCGGATCAGCTGGGGACTGATCAGCTGATGCCGGTACCTCACTTTGGTTTTTCGATCTCCAGATCACTTGAAGTTTGACAAGTCGGAGTTAAATTCAAGATAATGAAATATACTCAAAAGTGTCATCCACCAAGCATTTTGCTTTGCGCATTCGCTTCGCTTGATCCCGTTCTAGACGTTCTTTACTCTATGGTACTCGTGCACATGCAGGGATTTGATGTCGGATCAATGAGTCTAACGTTCCTCCTAGCAAAGAGGGTCTGCCTATTAAGTAATGGTGTGTTTTCTCGATGTTTACAGCTCATGATCACCCTCAATCTCCTAAAATCGCCCTAAAAGAGTTAAGCGGGTTTGCAAATCTTGTGCTCTATGAAAACAATCAAATAGTTTTGTGGCCTACTGTATGAAGCCCCTGGGAGAACATGCAAACTCCACACACATTGATCAGGTGGACAATCACTCGGAATGTGGACCCTGTGGAATGGCCAGTAGTGGGGAGGCAGCTTGATGGCCGAGGTCTGCAGGACTCTGAGCAAATCTGAGTCCTCTTCTGTGATATCATCTACTGTACAATTATTATTGTATTTAGGGTTACTGTGTATTGTATTTACACCGCCCCCCCCCCCCCTTTTAATTGGCACCCACATGTATGCCCAACTAACCTGGAAATGGGGTCTCTCTCCGAATTGCCTATCCTGAGATTTTGCCCATTTTTTTGAGGTTCTCCTTGTCTTCTTAGAGAGATCAAGCCCTCTTGGGATGGGGTGGGGCTGTGAAAAAAGACCGGACCTGTTAAAGCCCATTGTGTGATTTTTGGGCTCTACAAAAAAAAATGTTGCTGTTGTATAGACTCTGCACTGCCTTGCCACCCTGCAAAACTACATTTAACAGTTAACAAATGTGGCACCGCCTGCTGCATTGGCTCAACATCTAAGAAAAGTGTGTCCTCCAGCCGAGTGTGGCTTGTGTGTGTGAGTTTATATTTCAGCCGGGGTTCCTCCCCAGACTGGGGTCCAAATCCGTGTTTATGTCCTTTTTCTTCTTTGTCGAGCCATTTATTTATGCTAATGTTACTTTTATTCTTATTTTCTTTGCCTGGGTTTACGCTCCGTGTCTTTTGTGGGTTGATTCCCCAAGGGGAGGGGCCACCTGCCAATCACCACCAAGAAAGTGCGCTCTGCTCTCTATAACCGGAGGGTCTCCCACTGTTCTTGGTGGTGGTGGTGGTTTATCTCGAAAGCACAATGGAGTGTTGAGTTACTGTGATCTTTTACGTTCATTGTTCTTTTCCAGAATTCTTTTTGGGATTTCTGTTTTGGTTGCCTTATTGTTTTGGGGAATTCCTTTTGCTTTTGTGCTCCGCGGAGTTTCATTGTTATTGAAGAGCATTTTTGTGAAGAACAGAAGATTCAACATGGTCCTTTTTTGTATCTAGCCAGGGTTTTTGACAGTTTTTCCCCCTCTAGTGGGAATTTTTGAAATTGTAATTTAGGACTTGCAGTCTATAACAGTGTGGATTATGTGTGTCGTCATTTGTAAGTCACTTTGGATAAGAGCATCTGCTCTGCGAGCAAATGTACATGTACACACTGTATTTCCACATTACTCATCATTCCCCTTTTCTTCTCTACTTAGGACTCTACTTTGGTTACTCCTGTCACACTCCGAGTGGACCCTCATGGACACTTCTTATACTGGACAGATCAGAATAAGGTAAAGATGATTCTGCTTCATCTCCTTCATCTTTGTATTTCCCAAAGTTGCCTGCTGGAATTTTTTCTTTTTGATTGCGTGCATTTAAAAGACGAGGGTGGCAGACAATAACACAGAGGAGGGAGCCTCGGCGTTTTCACAGGATGTTTTCTTGAGACTCGTCGTTTCCCCGATATGTAAAGCTGTGCTGCTGCTTGGCATTCTTTCAGTCTAAGGCTGCAAGCGAACAATGGCGATGCGGCAGGCAGGGCAGGCATTAGTCACCGAAAGGAGCCTCTTGTCTGTAACAGCTTTGTGTTCACAACGATATCCCACACAGGTTAATTTCCGTCGCTAGCAATACATTATTTTTTAAATGCTATTGACAAATGGATCACAATATGTTTTGTGTGCCCATTTTCCTCCCTTTGGTATTTAAAATCACTTATTAAACTAATAGGGGTTGACTGCTGCTATCATTATGGATGCGCCTGCACATGCTTTTTGAAGTGCTTCTTTTTTAATAAGGTTGCATTGCAAAGTACAAATGAGTTGTGTGTCTCAATTACCTGATAATGTAGACGATAGGCACTGCCGGCAGGTGACTGGCTTCGGAATACTGAAAGGAAAGTTGAATGCTGCTTGACAATAGCTGTGCTATTTTTATGGATTCTTGGTATGTGGGCTGTATGCGTAGCTGAGGGTGGTATGGGCACAAAATAATAGTTAATTATGATAAGATGGCAATGCAGACATTAGGAACACATTATACTCCATTTATCCTTCCCTGAACAACTCTATCAAGTTATTCATGACTAACTGTGCTGCCCGTCTAAGATGCCTTAAAATCTAAGTAATCCACGTAGACATAGATGTTAACATTTGCAACGCACTAAACGATGCATATGTCTCTGCTATACGCAATTTGGTATAACTGTTAATATTTATGATGCACCATCTGTTGGAATGACAAATGCAATGCCTATATCTCTTATGACATTTAGTATGGGATTCTTAATGACAAATGCAATTGATACATATCTGTTATATGTCATTTGGTATGGGATTCTTAAAAGTATGCCATTTTTGGGAATGACAAATGCAATTGATACGTATCTGTTATATGCCATTTGGTATGGGATTCATACCAGAGATTCAGAGATAATGTTGGTGATGTGCCATCTGTTGGACTGAAAAAAGCAATGAATCTCTCACTGTTGTATACAGTCTGGTATAAGATTTATAAAGAAGAGCTAATGTTTGATGTGCCCTCTGTTGGAATGACAAATGCAATGCACATGTCTCTTTAATGCCATTTGGTATTGGATTTGTAAAAGCAGTTTTAATGTCCATCTGTTGGAATGAGAAATGCAAATCATACGCATCTGTTATATGACATTTTGGTTTAGGATTCATACCAATTTGAATCCAATAATAAATGCAATGCACAGGCATGTCTTAAGTGCCACTTGATATGGGATTCATAAAAGCTGAGTTAATGTCTGTGATGTTCCTTCTGTTGCAATGACAAATGCAGTGCATATGTCTCTTATGTGCCATTTGGTATGGGATTCGTAAGGCAGTTTTCATGTTTGGGATGTGCCATCACTTGAATGACAAATGCAATTCATGTGTATCTGTTATATGCCATTTGGTTTGGGATTCATACCAGAGACTCAGAGTTCATGTTTGGAATGCGTCATCGAATGACAAATGCAATGCATATGTCTGTGTTATGGGACATTTTGTAAACGCAGAGTTAATGTTTCCTATGTGCCATCTGTTGGAATGACCAATGCAATGCATTTCATTACTATAAATGTTTGTGATGCGCCATCTGTTGAAATTACAGGGACAGAGCAACCAGATGGACCCTCAGATACACAGACACAGGTAGATATAAGTCGATACACAATGAAACATATTTCTTATTATTTATTTTTAGCTGTCTGACTGTGAAAGATACAATTCATTTTTGAACAATGTGCCAGTATATGGTTGGAATGGACACAAAGATGCTAATAGTTAATTCTTATAGAATATCAGTTTATACACAATGAAACATATATTTTGTATCCTCAGTTTTACCTCCAAGACTCTTTTATTTAATAATGTGCCATTGTCTGCCTTTTTCTGGTGTGTTGGGGTGGTGATGGTGGTGGTATGGATGCAGCAGGCACCTAATTAAAGTTAATAATTATTAATTCTTATATATATTCTGATATATGGAAACCCATTTTCTATACTCACTTTTAGCCCTCTGACAGTAGCAAATTTTTTTTTTTGTAACAATATGCAATTTTATTCGTATTTTAGGTGCGTGGGTTGAGTTATGGGAGCATAAGAATGGAATGGGCACAAATAAAAAGATCCTAATGATTAATTATTATAGCATATCAGTTCATCCTCCAATGAAGCATATTTCATATCCACATTTGTACCACCAAGACTGTGTAATGTCCTGGCACATTGTCAAATAAATGAAACATTTTATGCCTTGTGGTGTGTCGGGATGGTGGTGGTGGCCTGGCGGCTGTAAACACAAAACAAATGTTATTAATTCATAATTATTAGGGATCGTCAATTCAAACACATTGAAATATTTCCGTTATAATAATTGTTATGCCTCTGATAGTGAAAAATGCATTTTTGTTTTCTTCAACAATGTGTGATTTTTTTTACACTTATTTGAGTTGTGACGGTTTGGTTCTGGGGGTAATGGGTGGAATGGGCACACTTAAAAAAATTTATAGGTCATTATTATTGAATATAAGGTCATACACAACAAAACTTATTCTTTATTTTTAGCCATCCAACAGTGAGAAATATGATTATTGTTTCTAACAACTAGTGTGCTCTGCCCCCTGTTCGCTTCGCTCGCCCACCCCGGGTTTGGTTTCCCGGATATACAATTTTAAGAGATTTTTATTTTCATTGGAACTGTTTTTACATATGCATTATTTTCACTTTTACTTTAACTTTAGTTAAAACAATATTTGGAATGGACTTTTCTTCAAGATCGCATTGAATTTTGATTCCGTGTTTGGACTTTCATCGTGACAACCCAACGTATAACTGCCTGTGAGTGAATATCGTTTCTTTCTCTCTAATAAATAAAACAACTTTCTCGAACGTTTGTCCAGGCTCTTTCTTCTTCGCTTTGTCGTTGACGTGTCATCAAGAACGTATAAAATTATTGTCCTGAGAGCGCAGGAAGTGTGTCTGACAAAAGCATTCACACCAATGAGAGGTTCGATGACCGTGGTCTTGTTTGAAAATAGTTGTACGTAGGGCGTGACTTGAAAGAATCTCATGTTAAAAAGTCTCTGCCTCACGGGACGTCATACCGCGCCAACGTTTTTGGAATCTTTTAATTCTCGCTGGCAACATGAATTAGACTAGCGGTTCTCAAACTTTGGGTAACAGTAGATCAGGTGATACTGCGGCGCGACTGCACCACATTGGCACTTGAGTTAAATAATTTACTGCGTTTTGAGTTATTTTCATGATACAACTAACAGCGGTATAGTATTTGTCGGACAAAAATACGTTCGTCTCGCACAGATTGACTTCATCGGTGTCCTCATTTACGAGATTTTAAAAAATTAAAACATATTTAATAATTTATTTACATAAAAAAATAATTAAATAAGAATGAATAATTTATTCTTTGTTTTTGGGATTAGAATTACTACTAAAAACCACACAAGGCATTTTAACAGTTATTAAAGCACTTTAAAAAAAATAAATTGCAAATATTTCATCCAAGTTAGCCGAACACATGCAAATCTTATGGAAGTAAAAATGCTAGGATACCGCGACACCGCACGAGTATCACACCTTTGTTAGTTGTATCGTGGGTTATTCTCATCTATGTAATATAATGCAGGGGCTCGAAATACAAAAGTTTGAGAACTACAAGTCTCCGACTTAAACTTTAAAACCAAACAATATATTCGATCTCTTTTCGCTTTTCCGTTATTTCACCGAGTAACAATTTCCGTTTGTTTACACTAATGCGATCTTTACTGTCCTTTTTTTTTTTTTTGGAGACTTTCGAATTTTCGTACTTTATCTCTAACCTGCTCTGCATGTGTATTGTGCCAACGTTTTTGAATATTTTAAGACGTTCTGCTTTGTCATCTACTTTTTGTCTTTTATTTCTGGCCCCGGGCGTGGACTCGTCTCGTGGGACGTATAAGTGTCTCTCCGAGAAAATCACATCTCGTCTCCTTACAAGATTTTATTTTTTATAATAGAGAGAGATGCCATTTTATGCTTTTTTGTGTTTAGTTCTGTTGACTTAGGGGTAGAATGGGCACAAATATGTTTATGGATTAAGTTATTACACAATAAAACATATTCCTTACACTCATTTTTAGCCCCCTGACTGTAAAAAAAAAAAACCAAAATAAGTTGTTTTTTTCTTTCTTCAACATGTGCCATCTTATGCTTACTTAGATGTGTGGGTTGAGCTGGGATGGGCACATAAATAAAGGATATTAATTATTATAGCATGTTAGTTCATACACAATGAAACATATTCCGTTTCCACATTTTTGCCACCAAGACGGTGAGACATCTTATTAATTTCTTTTAGAATGTGCCATTGTATGCTGTTTTGAGGTGATGGTGGCACTGCCAGTGGTGGTGGTATGGCTACAGCGGGCACATAAGAGTCTTAATTATAAGAGATTATCAATTGATCCACATTGAAATATTTTCTGTATAAGTTCTATCCCTCTGACGGCAAAAAATGCCTTTCTTTTCTTTTCTTTTTTTGTTTGAACAATGTGCAATTTTATGTCTATTTTAGCTGTGTGGGTTTGGTTCTGTGGGCGTATGGATGGCATGGGCACACATAAAAAGATGCTTATAGGTGGTTGTTATTATAAAATATATGATATGAGGAATATGTTTCATTCTGTATTAATTATTTTTAGCCCTCTGACAGTGAGAAATTGATATATAATTTTAATATGTGCCATTTTAGGTGTGTGGGTAGAGTTGAGGGAACATATGGGAAGAATGGACACAAATAAATGGATGCTAATAGCTAATTATTATAAAATATCACTTCATATGTAATGACACATTATTTTTTTTTTTTGCTCATCTTTATGTTGAGGACCCTGAAACATCTTATTTATATATTTGACAATATGCCATCCTATTCCTTTTTGTGTTGGTTTGGGGTGGTGGCGGTGGCACTTCCGGTGGGCACCTAATAAACATTTGCTAATTATTTTTGAATATCAGTCCAGTCACATTTAAAAACATATATCTTTTTTAATTCTCATTTTACCCTTTGTAGTGAAAAATCCAAATAGCTGCAGAAAGTTAGATATTTTTAGAAATATGTTGTCACATTTAGAAATAGAATAGGGGGGAAAAAAAAATATGCGCCTGGAGCTAAAGTCGGCATATTTGCAGAAGGGACTTGAGTGTCACTTCAATCGCGATAGTTGTAAATCAAACCTGGGGACAGGGCAAGAGTAACTGTTTTTTGGTAATCCTCTAAATAATTAATGCAATCCGAGTTAAGTTGTTCTTCCCGAAGCTTGTCATATGAGGGATGTCATGAAGGGTCTAATTATGGAAAATGGAAAGATAACCAGCTTGTCTTGAACGGACTGATTTTTAAAGCCATTTATTCTTCTTTTTTTTTGTTTTTTTTTTTTTAATTGCTGGGTCCCCTTCACTAGGGAAATGTCTTGCATAATTTAAGTCATTCTGCACTGGGCTCGATTTAGCAAATTACCTCCTGCAATCATTGAATGGCATGGCAGCGCCTATAGACGTTTTTCCGTGTGGCAGAACAGCAGGTACTATATGGGAAAGGATTTTTGTGGCTCTGGCGTTTTTGAAGTACAAGTCTTTCGCCATTCATGACAAGCAGAAACGAATAAAGATAAATGGAAGAGTGTGACAATCGTTCACATCCATAGCGTCGCTCACAGGAGCAACAACCACGGGGCTGCTGTCAGCTGACGGGATCAATTCTGCTCTTTTTCATGTAATGGAGAGTCGGTGCAGCCTGACCTGCTGAGCAAGGAGCTCGAAATGAAACATTGAGTTTTACCCATGATGCGCCGGGAATAACATCTGAGTGAATCCAATGCCCACCTTGTGCAGTCTGAGGCCGAGTGAGGTTGGGAGTGAAGGAAATTTAGACAGCAGATGATGCTTACGTGAAGGCCATGAGCTTCTTGTGGTGCTCTTTTTTTAAGATTTAGAGACTGGAGAGTCTAAGTTGTTTAGATGGTGACTCGGTCCATTAATGCTATTCTGCACTGCCTACGATCCACCTTAACAAAAGGACAAGGGTTTGTGGGTGTGTCTGTGGGCTGTTCCATAGGTGTGTCTGTGGGCTGATCCATTGGTGTG
>JANRMT010061414.1:5776347-5795621 GCA_026402145.1 Polypterus bichir lapradei | reverse complement strand
GTGTGGGTGTGCCTGTGGGCGTGTCTGTGTGCCTGTCCGATTGCAAGGGTTAGGAACAAAATTTCAAAAACAGGCAAGACATGCAGTGGAAGGTTCAAAACAAATAATAAGGCTCTGTTACACTACACTACAATACAATACAATTTATTTTTGTTTAGCCCAAAATTATACAAGAAGTGCCACAATGGGCTTTTAACAGGCCCTGCCTTTTGACAGCCCCCCCAGCCCCTTGACTCTCTAAGAAGACAAGGAAAAACTCCCCCAAAAAAACCCTTGTAGGGAAAAAATGGAAGAAACCTTGGGAAAGGCAGTTCAAAGAGAGACCCCTTTCTAAGTAGGTTGGGCGCGCAGTGGGTGTCAAAACGAAGGGGGTCAATACAATACACAAAACAGAACAAATCCTCAATATGGCATAAAACTAAAAATTGTACAAGTACGGAGCAGAATTTAACAGTAGATGATATCGCAGAATATGATTTGGATTTGTTCAGAGTCCTGGAGACCTCGGCCATCAAGCTGGCATTGAAACAGTGCCTGGCCAGCCAATCCGATGAAAGACCCCCTCTACCCCACGATTCCTGTGATCCGCCATCAGGGATGACTTTACCTTACTTCCAACATCCTATACTGGTAACAGCAGCATGGTAGCGACTTTCTTACACCCGTTTGTGCCAGGTGAACAAAGTTTGTAGCTGTAATGCTAATGACTGATCTCCACATGGTGGGCAATGGATCTGTGAAAATAACGATAAATCGATGCACATGTTGGGTGAGCAAATCTCAGACGTGACTGGGCCAGAGTCCCTAAATTAGGCCAATGCGGTTGTGTCCACCGTTGTATTTTCCCAGCAGAACAATTCTACTTGGTGGGCAATGGAAGAGTGAAAATAACGATAAATAGACACACATGTTGGAATGGTATTGCACAGTTGATGACCGCTGCCTGGTTTCCTCCACACATCTCACCAACTATGGAAAAACCCAGCATGTCGCATCTTTAGGTAGTTTTCAGCAAATTAAGAAAAATAATGTCACCCTTATAATCAACGATCTCTAGATTTAATTTTTCCTGAGCTTCAAGTATACAATATTTTATTTATTTACTTTTATCACGAATCATCAACACCTGCCATTGAAATCACCAGTCGCGTCATTTAAATCACGTGATCGTAATCCGACGTTTTCATTGGTAGGCGGTCTTTCCTCATTGGTCAGAGGAGTTGCTAGGTTTTTGTCTTGCAGTATGTGAAATACGCTGTGTACATGCCAGCTTCTTCCATGGTGCTATGACTGGAATGAAGACCTATTGGGTCATCGCAAATATCTTATAACATCAGGAAAGACCTAGTCAGGTCATGTCAAGTTGGGGAGCATGCACTGGTACACGAAGTCAAACCAACGGTACCCAAGGATTTTCCGGAGAGACGCAGTACTGAAGGAGTCCAGTCTTCGTCTCAGGTCACTGGATAGTGTCCATGTCTCACAATCATATAGCAAGACAGGATGTACCAGGACTCTAAAGACTTGGACCCGAGATACCAGGAGCACCATACACCCCTTTCCTGCGACCTCATGACCATCCATGCCCTCCCAATCCATCTACTGACTTCAAAGGAAGAGTCACCAGAGACATGAATGCCACCACCGATGTAAGTAAATCTCTCGATGACGAGGTCAACACTCTCTCCGCAGACAGACACACTGCTGATGGCCGTGCCCAAGAGGTCATTAAAAGCCTGGATCTTTGGTTTTTATCAGGACACTCACAAGACCAGACCCTCAGACTCCTCACTCAGTCTCTCAAGCGCCCCAATCAGAGCCTCCATTGACTCAAAATCACAGCATCGTCAGCAAAGTCAGGATCCGTGAACCTTTCTTCACCAACAGATGCCCCCCAGCCGCTGGACCCCATGACCCTGCCCAGCACCCAGTCCATACAAGCATTGACCAGAGTAGGAGCAGAACACACCGCTGACTAACTCCAGAATCAATTGGGAAAAACGCAGAGGTCCTACCTCCACTCTGCACAGCACTCACAGTACCAGTATACAGGCCGGCCAGGATATCCAGCAACCTCGAGGGGATCCCGCAAACCCTCAGGATGTTCCACAGGGCAGCTCGATCAACCGAGTCGAACGCTTTGCGAAAATCGACAAAGGCTGCAAAGAAACTCTGCCGATATTCGCGTTTGCACTCCATGAGAACTCTCAGTGCTAGGATGCGGTCGATGGTAGACTTCTTAGGCGTAAAACCAGACTGTTCCGGTCGCTGGTAGGTGAGCAAGTGATCATGGATCCTATTGAGGATGACCCTAGCAAGGACCTTACCTGGCACGGAGAGCAGTGTTATCCTCCTGTAGTTGCTGCAATCCAGGTGATCACCCTTCCCTTTCCAGATGGAGACAAGACGGAAAGACCTAGTAACTCCAAAAACTATAAAAAACTCCATTTTGGAAAAAAAAAACCCAAATGTCCGTTACTAGATTTTCCCATTGCATGTGAGCCATGATGCTTAGAACCGAGGCTAAAAGATTCAATCATTTTGGTTTCATCAGACCAGAGGAGAATCTCGACTCACAGACTGAGAGAAACCTTTTAGATGCCTTTTCGCAAACTCCACGTGGGCTGCCGTGTGTCTTACTGAGGAGCGGCCACTTCTGTCGTCATAAAGCCCAGATTAGTGTGGAGTACTGCCGTGGTGGTGGTGGTGGTGGTGGTGGTGGTCCTTCCTGGATGTTTCTGCCATTTGCACACAGGCTTGTTGGAGTTTAGCCAGAGAGACCATCCAGTTCTTGGTCACCTTTTTTAACCTGAGGTTCTTCTCCCTATGGTCGTTGTTATTTCGGACTTCTTCCATACTGGTGTTGGGAACCATTAATGCTGCTGAAATGTTTTTATATCATTCCCCAGATCTGGGCCTTCCCACAATCCTGTCTCTGAGCTCTGGAGGCCATTCTTTCACCCTCAAGGCTTGGTTTGTTCTCAACTGTGGGTCCTTCTACAGACGGGTGTGTGCACCTTTATTAATCCGTGCAATAAATGGAGGTGACCACAGGTGGACTTCAAACCAGGTGTGGAAACCTCTCCGTGATGATTAATAGAATGGGATGCACCTGAGCCGAATTTTGAGTCTTGTAAGCATGCTGTCTAAATACTACAGATATTTATTTTTGTAATAAATTTGCAAAAAATGTCTTAAATCCCTGTTTCACTTTGACATTCTGGGGTACTGAGTGTATGTTAATGAGGAAGAAAAAGGAATTTTGATGATTTTTAGCACAAGCCTGCAACAACAAAAACGTGTGAAGAGTGAAGGGGTCGGAGTCCTGCCTGGAGGCCCTGTATCCTATTCACAGGACGTCTCGGTCTGGTGACTTTAGAACCTGAGAACCTCTTAATATCTGCCAGACGTATTTATTAACTCGGTTAATGTTCAGCGTCGCTTCATTAATTCCCTTGTTCCTTCCCATCCTAGGAAACTTAAAAGGAAAGCACGGAGTCACTTCAGACCTCGCGGCTTGTCGTATTTCTGCCGAGGACCAACTTTCAATACATGCTGAGCTTCTTTTCTAAAGGGAAATAACTACTTTCACAAAATGCGTTCACCGTTCACATCTTCCAAAAGGAAAAAGACCATTTAAGAATGACAGGAGGACGCTTAAGATGTAATTTATTTATTGATTTTCCTCTTGCTGTGCACCAAAGGGGACAGAAAAATCAAACCTAAAAGTATAAAGACGCGTCTAAAATGATTTGTTCCAAAATTGATCCTTGCATGAAATACAGCATGACAGGCAATGATGATAAAGTGCGAGTGAATTTAAAACTTTTGGTAAAGTAATTTCCTTTGTTTTCAGAAAGAGGGAAATGGGTGGGTGATTATGTTCCAAGCTCTACTGTGGATACCTGAATTTGCAGATGGTAGCAATCCCTATACAGTAAATGTACTAAGGTCCCCCCCCCACCCCCACCCATCTGCCCACTTCACTCGCCAGCCACTTCTCGTCTCTGGGCTGAACGCACCCCAAGGAGATGCGGTCGCTCCTCCGAAACCCCCTCTTAAACGCTGATACAATGAAAAACATCCAACCATCCATCTATTATCCAACTCGCTATATCCTGACTACAGGGTCACGGGAGGGTCTGCTGGAGCCAATCCCAGCCAACACAGGGAGCAAGGCAGGAAACAAACCCCAGGCAGGGCGCCAGCCTACCACAGAAATGGAAAACAAATAGTTTTCATTTTTCTTTTCACCTCCGCTTTGCTCGATCAGCTGCTGGCTTTCTGCTGCTGTGCCGCGTGATCTGCATCTCGCGAGGCACACTTCTGTCATATCACCTGTGTCCGTATATTTAACCTTTTACATTTTCGTCAATATCGCATTGAATTTTGATTCCGTATTTGGAATTCCATCGTGACAACGCAACGTTTAACTGCCCGTGAGTGAATATCGTTTCATTCTCTCTACACAAACTGTGTCTGACAATAGCATTCACACAAATGAGAGATGATTTCTCTCGCGGGATTTCACTTTCACCAAATAATTCTTTTAATTCTCGCGGATGCACCTCTTCATTGGGAAGAAACACTTCTTTTTTTTTTCCCCTCTGATGGCAACACAAATTAGACGATCTACAAGTCTCCGACTTAATGTTTAAATCCAAACAATACATTTGCTGTTCCGTTATTTCACCAAGTACAGTGATCCCTTGCTATATCGCGCTTCGACTTTCGCGGCTTCACTCCATCACGGATTTTAAATGTAAGCATATCTAAATATATATCACGGATTTTTCGCTGGTTCGCGGATTTCTGCGGACAATGGGTCTTTTAATTTATGGTACATGCTTCCTCAGTTTGTTTGCCCAGTTGATTTCATACAAGGGACGCTATTGGCAGATGGCTGAGAAGCTACCCAATCAGAGCAGGTATTACATATTAAATAAAACTCCTCAATGATATATGATATGCTTCCCGCGCGGTGCTTCGCACACTTCAAAGCTCTAACAGCCCGTATTGATTTTTGATTGTTTGCTTTTCTCTGTCTCTTTCACTCTCTCTGACATTCTCTGCTCCTGACGAGGGGGTGTGAGCAGAGGGGCTGTTTGCTTAGAAGATACGGACGCTCCTCTAAAAAATGCTGAAAGACTACCTTCACATTGCTCCCTTCTTTGCGGCCGCTTTATCGAAGGTGCTTCGTGTACTTAAAAGCCCAACAGCTCGTATTGATTTTTGATTGTTTGCTTTTCTCTCTCTCTCTCTGACATTCTCTGCTCCTGACGCACACTCCTTTGAAGAGGAAGATATGTTTGCATTCTTTTAATTGTGAGAAAGAACTGTCATCTCTGTCTTGTCATGGAGCACAGTTTAAACTTTTGACTAAAGGGTGTTATTTCATGTCTAGAAGGCTCTAATAATGTTAAAAAACGTATTTAGAAGGTCGTAAACAGGTTTTCTATGCTTTAATTGTAAAAATATTCGATTTATAAATAAAGAATCCTACTTCGTGGAAATTCATTTATCTGTCTGGAGCGGATTAACCGCGATAAACGAGGGTTTACTGTTGTGACAGATTAGGGTTTCCTCGCACCCTTGTATCCTCAGACCACACGTCAGACACCAGATAAAAGTCCAATAATAGAATTTATTATAATAACAATGTGCACTAAGCACGCTCCTCTCCACAATACTCAATAAACAATAAGCAATCCTCCAAACTCCCAGACGCTTAGCCACCCTGCCTCCCAACTCAGCTCGTCCATTTGGGATTTCCCACAGTCCTTTATACTGCTTTACCCGGAAGTGTTTGAGCCCTCAGTCCATGTGATTATCCAACACTTCCGGGTCGAGTAATTCTTTTTCTTCAGCCCGGAAGTATATCATTCCTTCTATTTCCACAATCGTGAATTACTTCCAGGCTATAAGGAAAATCTAAGTCTCTGGGCCTCCCTGCAGCGTCCTTCGGTGGCCCCCATGGTATCCACCAAGGCTGTGTTGAAAAACTCCAAGTTCCATGCTGCCCTGCTGGAATTTGGGGCCCTTTCATGTTGCAGGGATGGCTCCATCTGGCGGTTTGGGGGTGTTGGCTGGGATACACGGCCGGCAATCCCTCACTCTGTATAACTGTGCGGAGAATGTTAATAAACAGTGTGGGAGAGTTTGTAAGGGCTTAAAATATATCAAAATAACCATACAGACCTATGGTTTCTACTTCACGGATTTTCACCTATCGCGGGGGTTCTGGAACGACACCCCCGCGATCGAGGAGAGATAACTGTAATAATTTCTGTTTGTTAGTGCTAATGCGATCTTTCTTATCCTTTTTTTGAGACTTTCGTATTTTCGTACTTCCATTATCTCTAACCTGCTCTGCATGTGTACCTCACCAACGTTTTTAAATTCTTTACAACGTTCTACTTTTGTCATCTCTGTGGTGGGTTGGCACCCTGCCCAGGATTGGTTCCTGCCCTGTGTTGGCTGGGATTGGCTCCAGCAGACCCCCGTGACCCTGTGTTCGGATTCAGCAGGTTGGAAAATGGATGGATGGACTTTGTCATCTACTCTTTATCTTTTATTTTTGGCCCCAGGCCTGGTTAAATCTCTTGGCACAAAGTCTAGCGGGACGTGAAAGCGTCTCTCTGAAAAAATCACGTCTCATCTCCTTCCAACCTTCCAACATTTTTTTTTATAATAGAGAGATATATGTGTGTGCGTATTTATGTATGTATGTATGTATGTATGCATATATTGTGGGAAATAGCCCGGACACAGACATCGTTTTTAGTCACCCAACACACGTTTATTTACACTATTTACAAATATTGAAGTGCACAATCCAGTGCCGCAGCACCAATCACCCCACAAGTCCAGGCCAACACACAATGCTTTTCCTCTCCTCAGGCCACCTCTTTCCTCTCCCAGACCTCGTCCTCTTCCACCCGACTCCAGCCCTGAATGAAGGGAGACGGCCCCTTTTATTGTCCCCCGGATGTGCTCCAGCAATCTTCCACTGACATGCCCCAGTGTGGCGGAAGTGCCAGCTGCATCTCTGGAAACACTCCGGGTGTCCCTGCTCCTCTTCCCCCCCAACACTTCCTGGTGTGGTGGAAGTGCTGAGGTCCAGGGCTCTCCAGGCATTGGGGTGCCCCCTGGCAGTGACCATGGGCACCTACAGGGTTGCACTTTATAGTTCTGTACCCGTGGTCCCTACAGCAACCAGGGCGGTCGCTGAGTCCTCTTGGGCATCCTGGCTGGGTACCATCCCCAGCCGCGTGCCATATATATATATAATATATATATATATATATATATCATTAATAAAAATTTAGAAAAAGTTCACGGACCGAGGACTGACCCCCATGTACAACAACAACAACATTTATTTCTGTCGCACATTTTCATACAAATAATGGAGCTCAAAGTGCTTTACATGAGGAAGAAAGAGAAAAAAAGACAAAGTAACAATAAAAATAAGACAACACCAATTAACATAGAATAAAAGTAAGGTCTAATGGCCAGGGAGGACAGAAAAAGCAAAAAAAAACTCCAGATGGCTGGAGAAAAAATAAAATCTGCAGGGGTACTGAGGCCACGAGACCACCCAGCCCCCTCTAGGCATTCTAGCTAACATCAATGACCTCAATCAGTCCTCATGGTATTCAGAGTTATCATGGAAGGACTTGATGATGACGGTCCTGTGGACTTCTGGCCTTTAATCCATCAATGTAGGGACATCACGGTGCTTTGATCAGGTAGTGGTGGAGCAGGTCGCCACCACAGAAAACTGGGAAAAGAAACAGAAGAGAGAGTAGGGGTTAGGACGGATTTTGGAGCCACCATGAATAGTAATGATAATTAATTGAATATGCAGAGCATCAGGATTAAATTAAAATGAAGTTATGGGAAAGCCATGTTAAAGTAATGTGTTTTTTAGCAGTTTTTTAAAGTGCTCCACCGTATCAGCCTGGCAAATTCCTATTGGCAGGCTATTCCAGATTTGAGGTGCCTAACAGCAGAAGGCCACCCGCCTCACCACTTCTTTTAAGTTTAGCTCTTGGAATTCTAAGCAGACACTCATTTGAAGATCTAAGGTTACGATTTGGAGTGTAAGGTGTCAGACATTCTGAAATATAAGACGGAGCAGATTATTTAAGGCTTTGTAAACCATAAGCTGTATTTTAAAGTCAATTCTGAATGACACAGGTAACCAATGTAGTGACATGAAAACTGGAAAAATGTGCTTGGATGTTTTCTTCTTCTCTGTGTGCTTTGTCTATTACCACTGCGAAAAAGAACAGTCCTGACACACAAAGAAGGGTTTGGGGCAGCCACCCGTATCCATGAAGCCCGGCTGCAAAAGGTAAAATAAGTTGCACAGATGTGTACAGAGTTGAGTCCAAAACAGAACTGAAGTTGAAGAAGAAGTTGTTTTGTATCCAAGGCATGCAGGTGGAAGTGGTGTCTTCTGGGGCCGTAATGTCCGGTCTGCAGAGATAAAAGAGGAATGTTTAGTGCACCTGACCACCCCCTGGCCTGGCATGGAATTGCCACCTAATTACCACCCTCATTTTTGTCCATTTAGCAGCCTCCCACCATGCGCACGTGTGTGACTCCGGTTAACCACCTTGAGGTCCAGTTCTGTAGGTTACCTCTGATGCCTGCCGCTTCTAGTTTTAGAATTCATCTTCAGTCAAAGGCTTTTTGGGAGTCTATGCAGACGATATCATTGTATGCTTTATTTTTGCCAACTATGCCAGTTGCCCATTCAGAAGCATCTTAAAAGACTGGTTTGGCAGGACCTTCTCTTATACACCCATGCATGCTGTTATTTTCATAGAAATACATTTCTATTTTTTTTTCTTATAGTTTCCATCCTCTTGCTTGGTTACAGAAGTAAGACCTATTGGTCTGCAATTAGCGGCAGCCATTTTGTCTCCATTCTTGTCACATTTGCAACTTTCCAGCTTCTCCTTTCTTAAGTGACGGCTCACATGGGCCTAATAAGGGTTTTTAGATGACATATTTTTTCATTTCTTTCAATAGAATTGGTAAAATTCCATCAGGTCCTGTGCTGGGGTGGGCAGTGGGGTGTTACTGGTTTTTCGGTATATCGAGGGATTGAAGCACATCGGATTCTTCCTATTTTAAAATCTAGGAACTCCAAGTTTTAATTTCACTTCTGCATGGGCTGTTCCATCAGTTTCTTCCTTTGCAAATACTCGGGTGAAGAATTTGTTCAGTTCACTTGCTATTTTGTTCTCATTTTCGGAGATTTTCTCTTCCATTCTCGCACTAACGGTTCGCGCTATGTAAGCTGTAGCTGTTTCGTTTGCAGTCTTTATTCCATTTTTTTTTCCCCATCATTTTCATGTTTTCCAGCTAGTAGCACAAAGTCGTCTCAGTTCCTTTTCGGTTGCTTTCAACAGCAGCTCCTTGTAACGTGAAGAATCAGAAGTAACTGATATTCAGCCTTCGGTTTAGTTTGTCTTTTATTTGTTCGGGTTTCAAAGCTCTTAGAGACCTTGCAATTCTACACCCAAATCTGTCCATTCAAATGCACCGTCACTTTCCAATAAACACTTATCAGACTTTTGAATCGGCTGAATTATGTATGGCCCTGCAGCCTGAGGCCCCTCGGTTCCTTTGAATCCCTTTGTGCCTCTTGAGTAGAAAGTAAAGAGCCTTCAGGAAGATTTAACTTCACCGGAGTTGTCTTAGGTCTGTGCTCAATTGTGAAAAACCGTAAAGAGCCCGTTATTAAACACGGCAGCTACTGATGGGAAGTTTCCTATTCTGATTTAATTCAGCCTGCCATTTTCTGACCGTAGCTGTCTAGCACTAAACTTTGCCTTGTTGCCGAAAATCCTTTTTCTGTGCTTGGTAAAATGCTCTTGTAAGGTGATCTATGGATAATGAAGGCTGATTAGCTGATTGGCCGAAAGAAAAGGGCTTTATATAATAAATAGACGCTGTAAGAGAGCAGGACGGGACGAGATACCAGCCTGGTGAACCCCATTTAACTGAAACGCCTGTTCATTGAAATGAAACCGTCTTCTTCCTATTCATCTATTTTCCTCTTCTTGTGTGTTTGATCAGCCTTCTTCTCCCTACTACCTGGTCCTGCACCTCCTCGCCAGTCAGACCCTTCTCCTTCAGATCTTCTTTTACTTTATCCATCCACTTCTTCTTTCCCTCACTTTCTCTTCCCCTGGACTTCCACTCCCATCACTCTGTTGTTCACATATTTGATTGTCACTTCTCATCACAGGTCCATACCTCTTCACCCTCCTTTGTTGCACTTTCTTAGATATCTCACACACTTTTGGTGTACCTCTGACTGTCTCATTTCTTATTCTGCCCTTCTTTGTAACTCCACATGTCCATCTCAACCTTCTCAACCACATCCAACAGCCTGGTCCTACACCTCCTCGCCAGTCAGAATCTTCTCCTTCAGATCATCTTTTACTTTATTCATCCACCATCACATTGACCTCCGTCACTTTTCTCTTCCCTTGGACTTCCATTCCCATCACTCTTTTGCCCACATATTGATTGTGTCTCCTCCTCACAGGTCCAAACCACTTCACCCTCCTTTGCTGTCCTTTCTCTCGATATCTCACACACTTTTGGTGTACCACTGACTGTCTCATTTCTTATTCTGCCGTTCTTTGTAACTCCACATGTCCATCTCAACCTTCTCAACCACATCCAACAGCCTGGTCCTACACCTCCTCGCCAGTCAGAACCTTCTCCTTCAGATCATCTTTTACTTTATTCATCCACCATCACATTGACCTCCGTCACTTTTCTCTTTCCTTGGACTTCCACTCCCACCACTCTTTTGCCCACATATTGATTGTGTCTCCTCCTCACAGGTCCAAACCACTTCACCCTCCTTTGCTGTCCTTTCTCTCGATATCTCACACACTTTTGGTGTACCTCTGACTGTCTCATTTCTTATTCTGTCCTTCTTTGTAACTCCACATGTCCATCTCAACCTTCTCAACCACATCCAACAGCCTGGTCCTGCGACTCCTGACCAGTCAGACCCTTCTCCTTCAGATCTTCTTTTACTTTAACCATCCACTTCTTCTTTGGCTTCCCTCACTTTCTCTTCCCCTGGACTTCCACTCCCATCACTCTGTTGTTCACATATTTGATTGTCACTCCTCATCACAGGTCCATACCTCTTCACCCTCCTTTGTTGCACTTTCTTAGATATCTCTCACACTTTTGTTGTACCTCTGACTATCTCATTTTTTTATTCTGTCCTCCTTTGTCACTCCACACATGCATCTCAACCTTCTCATCCACATCCTACAACCTGGTCCTACACCTCCTCGCCAGTCAGAACCTTCTCCTTCAGGTCATCTTTTACTTTATTCATCCACCATCACATTGGCCTCCGTCACTTTTCTCTTCCCTTGGACTTCCTCTCCCATCACTCTTTTGCCCACATATTGATTGTCTTTCCCCCTCACAGGTCCAAACCATTTCACCCAATTTTGCTGTCCTTTCTCTTGATATCTCACACACTTTTGGTGTACCTTTGACTATCTCATTTCTTATTCTGTCCTCCTTTGTAATTCCACATGTCCATCTCAACCTTCTCAACCACATCCAACTTTTTTTTCTTCTTCTTCTTCTTCTGCGCTCCCTTTACTGACATTGTCCCAGCTCCGTACATCATTGCTGGTCTTAACAACATTTATTTCTATGCCACGTTTTCACACAAATGATGTAGCTCAAAGTGCTTTACAAGATGTAAAAAAGAAAAATACAAAAATAAGGTTGGGGAATGCTAAGTAACAAAGAATCAAGTAAGGTCCGATGTCCAGGAGGACAGAAAAAAAAAATCTGAAGGGGTTCCAAGGCTGCGAGACTACCCAGCCACCCCTGCCCATTACCGTCAAGGGACTGCCCTCAGCCCTCTGGGGACGACTGACAGTCCCTTGCGGTTCATTGAATGTGCTCATGGAGTGGTAAGTTGTGCTTTGATTATTTGTGATTGCTGGATTTATTTATTTATTTTTTTTTTATTTGACCTCTGTGCTCTATATTTTAACGACTCTTTGGCTTTGAGACCGGAATTTTGTTTGCCTTTTCAGGCGATCCCTTTTGCTTGTTGTGCCCCGTGGAGCTTTATTATGTTACAGAGCAGTTTTGCAAAGTAAAGTTTTCGTTGTGTGACTAGCCAGGGTTTTTGCAGTACTTCCCCCTCTAGTAGGCATTTTGATTGCTCACAGTGAAGTCCATGGAGAGCGAAGGAAAGGTGATGTCTAAGCAAAGTCACTAGGGGGCGCACTCCTGTATGGACTATGAAGGTCACGTAAAGGCGATGCTCAGTATTTGAGGAAAAACTACTTGGAGTGCACCAATTCATAACAGAGTGTCCAATAATAGACAGCCTGATATCAAAGGCAGCACTAATTAATAATAGTTAAATACGAGTGGTGTTATATGATAGATACTGTGAAAATAAGAGGAAGGGCCATGTCGGCAGTGGTGGGGTCCCAAGTGTGGAAACGCCATTTTATGGCCTTAGTAGTGAAGCTCTCTGTTGAAGGTAAAGTTGTTTATCTGTAACACTGACTGTGACTTCCCGTCGTGGCCCATTTTGATCTCGTGAATTTTATTATTTGTATTTTCCCATGCTGTTTTTCGTCCAATGTGAACACCTATTTTTTTTTTTTTTTCTCAAAGTGAAAATGTGATTTGTCTCCTGGCGTGTTTAATTCTAACTGAGATTGCCATCTTAGTGGGTGCCCGTGTAATTCAATACATTGCATGCCTTATTTGAATGCTTTGCTTTTTGCCCACAGACATAAATGATTTAATCACTTTAAGCCGTGAATAACGGGACATGTAGGTGGCTTGGAGAGCTCTCTCTCTTTACTTGGCAGCGTGTTTAAATATTTAAAATACTTCCGCCAGTCATTTCCTCGGAAACCTTTTATAATTTCACACGCCACATGACTGAGGTCTTCCTCCAGGTGGATGCCAAGGAGTGTTGAACGGCTCTGACCAGCTCTGGCAGAAGACCCTCAATGTGCAGTGGTGAGTGCGGAAAAATTAACGATAGCAGAATTTTCTATATCAATATCGGTGAAATATCGTGATACTTGATATCCTCGTGATATTACGGCAAAAACACAAATTCCATTCAGCTGGTTTTTATTAAAAGTCGCTCCATTATTCAATGCCCCAGTGCGGTGCAGTAAAAATGGTGCCGTCCTTTGGATGAGATGTAAACCCGAGGTCCTGACTCTCTCTGGTCATTAACTCTTTTTTAGGGCACATGAGAATAGATATAGGGGGGGCAGAGGGTGGATGAAACTCACCGTTACGTTCTAGGACGACCCTCTTTGCTCGGAGGACTGTTTAGATTCGCTGACTTGACGTTGAAAGCCTGCGTGTGCATGAGGAGCGTAGAGTAAGCAACGTCTAGAATGGTATCAACATCGGGCGAGAGAGCGAAGCACAATATTTATTTATTTTTTACATATTATTGCTGAATCAGACTCTGATTTCTCGAACTCCGATTTTGATACGAAAACGAAAGTCGGGTGTCTGCATCAGCTGACTGGTCCCCAGCTGATTGTAGCGCTGGACACGCTCGTGCAACTGATGTGCCTGTGAAAACATTTGCCCTGGGACGACTGCAGAGACAATTAGCCCTAAAAGAGTTAAAGATCCCTGGGCACCCTTCATAAAGAGTAGTCATTCTGGCCCCTAAACCATCCACTGTCTCTGATTGGCTGTTTTTCTCACCACCTAACCGCTTATGTGTGGTGAGCCCACTAATGTAACAATGGCTGCCGTTGCATCATCCAGTTAGTGGTGGTTGAAGTGGCTGCCCATTGTTGAGAGACGGGCAGGGGGAGGGCACTGAGCCCAAAATCCCAAACACAAATGCACAAAACAGTCCTGGGTTCAAATCAAAGGGTCTTTTTTTATTACACAAATAACTTGTTCCTTCCTCTCGGCTCCGAATCACCAAGCTATGGAAGTGGGCGCCATTACAATTTCTTCCGGGTCATAAGAAAGTCACGTAGATGGCTGCACCTCTGGACTCCAACTCACATGCAGCCCTGCGGGTGTCCAAACTGGAGCTCTGTATGAGGGACACTGCCACCTATCGGAGTGGAGGATGAACTGCTCACTGCCATCCTTTTCTTGCCATTTCCTGTAACCTTCAGGCATCCCAATCAGGATGGGAACCATAAGGCATCCCGGCTGGGCATCACCCTCATTTAGTCCATCCTTAAGTTATGGCATTCCAGCCAGGTAAGGATTCCACCTCCATCCCGGTTGGGATACCCAACTGTCCTCTGGGGTATCTACACCAATCACTATGAAAAGTGTTTTGAGTAATGAGGAAAGCATAAATGTAAAGAATGATTATTATGATAACATTAACATCACCAATATAAATCAAATATTCAAAAGAGAGAAATGTGAAACCTGAATTTGAACCCCATCTTAGATGCCAGAGATAAGACAGCTTTCTCTAGGAGGTTCTCCTTAATATGTAATTTTACTGTTCTGTTTTCCCCTGAGGTGGCACGGTGGCGCAGTGGTAGTGCTGCTGTATCACAGTTAGGAGACCTGGGTTCGCTTCCCGGGTCCTCCCTGTGTGGAGTTTGCATGTTCTCCCCGTGTCTGTGTGGGTTTCCTCCGGGTACTCTGGTTTCCTTCCACAGTCCAAAGACATGCAGATTAGGTGCATTGGTGATCCTAAATTGTCCCTAGTGTGTGCTGTGTGTGTGTGCCTTGTGGTGGGCTGGCACCCTGCCCGGGGTTTGTTCCTGCCTTGTGCCCTGTGCTGGCTGGGATTGGCTCCAGTATACCCCCGTGACCCTGTGTTAGGATATAGTGGGCTAGATAATGATCGACTGACTGGTATCCCATAATAGGATTTGAATTTGTTCAGAGTCCTGGAGACCACAAGCTGCCTCCCCGTATTGGCCAATCCACAGCTGGGTCAACGCTGGGCCAGCCAATCCAATGAAGGGACCCCTCCATCAGAGATGACTTGATCTTAGGCAGGCAAGCATCAGCAGAGAAGGTCAGATGGTTTCCCAGGAAGGAAGGGGCGGGTCCAGGATGGCAGACAGCGGAAGTGATGTCAGAGGTGGACACACCCACCAATCTTCCGTTCTGCAGAGGGAGGGAGAGAGAAGGCATTGGGACTCGGCGGGTAACTACATAGCATCACCAGAGCACTTAAGATGCCTCATAAGCACACACGTGACAACCTATACATGTGTGTCACGTGTACAGAGAGCACGTTGCGTGTGTTTAAAATAAACGAAGCTGTTGCAATTGGATTATACATCGACGTTAAAGGGCGAGCAGTAGAAGTGAAGGGTACGTTGCAGCAGGTGCCGAGCGCGTTTTCTGTTGTTCGCAATTACAACAATTGACTCCACGTCGGGTTTAAAGAATTGGCAGGTCTATCTCTGAGCACAAATCGGGCGTGAATTCCACCAGTAAAGCAGATCAGCAAAGCAAGAAGGGGCTCTGACCACGAGGAGCTCCGTCTCCATTGCTGGTTGCTTTCCAAAAATGAGCTTCCATCTTCTAGGGACCACCCATTTTTTAAAATTGTGTTCTGAATGGAAGGCACAGAGCATGCTTGGGACGACAGGCTTCTTCCTTGGGCTGGTGACAATGAAAATGGTGTTAGCGATGGCGCCCCCTCTCGCTGTGTTGTGGTACCTCGACAGATCTAAAAAGGCGATGCTAGAGTGTGACACCCCAAGTATTGGTGGGTTAGGGTAAATGGTGACCCAAAACAGGTGTGTACTTGTGTATACGATGGGGTGGTCCCCTCCTTATGCCCAGCGTTGCCATGATAGGCTTTGCACCCCCATAAGCATTCATTGGATGAAGTGCATTTGAGACTGTTATGTTATCACCGCATTTCAATTTACAAAGTGGATCTGATTGGTGGGTTTGGTAAGAGGGGGTAGTGGGGGACTTTTGGGGTGGGATGGGGTATCATTTTAATCATCATGACAGCGTTTGAATGTCCCTACTCAGTGGGGTCTTTATTGGAGGTTAGGAGGGGTGGGTTTGTAAGATAGGAAGGTGTCACTTTAATTTTGCCAGATGCTGTTCCAATGTCACCAGACGTAACGCCTCAGACGGCCACGTGCTACAAACACAACTTCAGGTGCACAATAACAATGAAATAACCCCCCGGGAGCTCCTTGATTTGTCAAATAAAGGTAGAAATAAAGTCCCTGTGCTCGCCTCGATGAGCAGAAACAGCAGTAAAACAAAGGTGACATTCTGCTGAACAGCAGGAGGAGAAGTGGATAATGGAAAACTGCCAGCAGAAATCAAGTGGTACACGATGCCTGCTCTCAAGAGGCTTGGCACACATAACTTACGCCCTTCTCTTCGGGTCCTACTTAAGGGATGCATAAATAAATCGTCTGCAAGTTTTCATCCCCTCCCAAGGTCCATTTTGGCCCAGCTTCTTCCAGGACCATCCTCTTCATTGATCGATGTCTGTCTTCTTTGGTCATTCCTAGCTGTTTGTACTGGGGTGGCTCAACTAGGGCGACACGGTGGCACAGCGATTAGCACTGATGCCTCATGGACCCAGTGTTCTTGTTTCAAATACCCTGCTCGGTCACTGTCTGCGTTGTGCGGGCTTTCGTATGAATATTCCGGCTTTCATCACTAACTGGACTAACTAGCGTTTGGAAGTGCTGCTCGATGCAGCAGCCCACCAAATGCTTAGGACTTGACCAAAGTCAGGGTAAATGGTGGACGTCCCATCTTGGCCTTTTGGGGTAAGACATTGATTGTAGTGGGAAGCGCTGTGGCTTGTGAATGCTTTAATGGATGGAACCTGCCAGTGGGAATTTTTATCCTCATTTTTAGAGATTCCTTTAATTATTGATGACTTTTTAACCTCCACTTATCACCTGTTGTTTTATGGATTCAGAAAAGGGACGTCGTGTTTTACTAACATGCTGGAATTCTATGAGGAGGCAGCAAAAGGATACGACCGGAGTGGAGCAGATGAGATTATTTATCTTGACTTTCAGAAAGCATTTGATAAGGTGTGGCACATGAGAGGTTGGGCATCAAATTAAAAGACGTGGCAGTTCAGGGTGATGTTTTTAGAAGGGTGCAGAATTGGATGAGGGTGATGGTGTGAGGAACCTCATCAGAACGGGACGATGTTAAGAGTGGTGACCAGCAGGGGGCAGTGCTGGGGCCGCTGCTATTTTTAATATCTAGAAATGATTTAGATAGGAATATAAGGAACAAGCTGGTTAAGTCTGCAGATGATACCAAGAGAGGTGGATTAGCAGATAATTTGGTATCCGTTATATCATCACAGAAGGACTTGGACAGCAGACAGGCTTGGGCAGATTTGTGGCAGATGAAATTTAATGTCAGTAAATGTAAAGAATTACACATAGGAAGTAAAAATGTGAGGTCTGAATACACAATGGGCTGTCGGAAAATCGAGAGTCCACCTTATGAGAAGGACTTAGGAGTCATAGTGGACTCTAAGCTATCGACTTCCAGACAGTGTTCAGAAGCCATTAAGAAGGCTAAGAGGTTATGTCAGGTTATATAGCGCCTTGATGTGTGCAGTACAAGTCACAGGAGGTTCTGCTCAGTCTTTATAACACACTGGTGAGGCCTCATCTGGAGTCCTGTGTGCAGTTTTGGTCTCCAGGCTACAAAAAGGACATAGCAGCACTAGAGAAGGTCCAGAGAAGAGCAACTCGGCTGATTCCAGGGTTACAGGGGATGATGAATGATGGAAGGCTAAAAGAGCTGAGCCCATTGCTTGCATTAAGTTTAGGTCTTATTAGGACTGAATTCACAATGGGAGGTCTGAAAATCAAAAGAACACCTTATGAGAAGGACTTCGGAGTCATAGTGGACATGACCCTATCAACTGACAAACCGTGTTCAGAAGCTAACAGAATGTCAGGTTATATAGCGCCTTGACATGTGGAGTACAAGTCACAGGAGGTTCTGCTCAAGCTTTATAACACACTTGTGAGGCCTCATCTGGAGTCCTGGGTGCAGTTTTGGTCTCCAGAGTACAAAAAGGACATAACAGCACAAGAGAAGGTCCAGAGAAGAGTGACTAGGCTGATTCCAGGGCTACAGGGGATGAATTATGAGGAAAGATTAAAAAAGCTGGGCCTTTACAGTTTAAGGAAAAGAAGATGAAGAGGAGACCTGAGTGGAGTGTTTAAAATTATGAAGGGAATTAGTCCAGTGGATTGAGACGGTGAGTTTAAAATGAGTTCATCGAGAACACGGGGACACAGTTGGAAACTTGTGAAGGGGAAATTTTGCACAAACATTAGGAAGTTTTTCTTAACAATACGGAACGATAGACACTTACGTAATGTGGTAGACAGTAAGACTTTAGGGACTTTCAAAACTCGACTTGATGTTTTTTTGGAAGAAATAAGTGGACAGGACTGGCCAGCTTTGTGGGGCTGAATGGCCTGTTCTCGTCCAGAGTGTTCGAATCTGTTAAAGTTATTGGATTAGTGTTTCTTTATGCTGCGGTGGGCTGGCGCCCTGCCCAGGATTTGTTCCTGCCTTGCGCCCTGTGTTGGGTGGGATTGGCTCCAGCGGACCCCCGTGACCCTGTGTTAGGATATGGCAGGTTGGATACTGACTGACTGACTGTTTCTTTATATATTGAAGCATTGTTGGCACTGTGGGACTTTGAACCCTTGCTTATTGGAAAAGTGGAGCACTTTCCACCGCTCTTTGCTTGTTGTGCATCCTCATTGCATGGCTCATCCCAATCATGACTACCGATGGTCCTGGGTTCAAGAGTCCGCTGTAAGCCCAGGGGTGCAAATGAGGGGCAGTCCTCCGTGTGCAAAGAGCCTAATTCAAAAGAGGGCGACTTGGTAGTCCCAGTGATCACGGGTTCAAATCTCAAACAAGCCACTGCCAAGGTGGAGCCTGAATCCAATTTTTTTCCAGATAACACAGATGACTGGATATGATTTTTTTTATTTTTGGTGTTCCAAAGGTCACTGGAAGTCTCCTGGACACTTCTTCCTCCCTGACGTTGTCCTTCCCGCACGCATTCCAGACGTCAGACTAAAAGTATGAATCCACACAAAAGTCAATCGAATTGCTGCAAGGCTTTTAATTGTTCAGATATCCCAATAAAAATTCTATAAACGTGGCCGCTTGTTTGTTGCCCTCCCAGCCCGTTTTCTTTCTTTCTTTCTTTCTTTCTTTCTTTCTTTCTTTCTTTCTTT
>JANRMT010061414.1:5748017-5758605 GCA_026402145.1 Polypterus bichir lapradei | reverse complement strand
TGTGATTCTTTGTGATTTTTCTTAATGGTTGTGAAGGTTTGTGCTTCAACTCCATGGCTCAGTAGTTTTATCCCAGAGCCCCACAACTCTTTGTGATTCTTTGTGATTCTTCTTAATGATTAAGAAGGTTTATGCTTCCACTCCATGGCTCGGTACTTTTTGTCCCAGAGCCCCACAACTCTTTGTGATTCTTCTTACTGGTTGTGAAAGTTTGTGCTTCCACTCCATGGTTCGGTAGTTTCTCCCAGAGTCCCACAACTCTTCATGATTCTTCTTAATGATTAAGAATGTTTATGCTTCCACTCCATGGCTCGGTACTTTTTGTCCCAGAGCCCCACAACTCTTTGTGATTCTTCTTAATGGTTGTGAAAGTTTGTGCTTCCACTCCATGGCTTGGTAGTTTTGTCCCAGAGCCCCACAACTCTTTACTAACGGCTCATTTTGTGTCTCATTATTATTTGGCTGCTCATTAAGTAAAATGAAACAACTAAGGGGCCTGAGTCACGTCAATTAAAAAGAAGGCAAAACAAGTGAATTGGCAGTAAAAAACTGCTCACGAATTTAGAATGAAAACCTGCAGCCACTGCGGCCCACCAGGACTGGAGTTGGACACCCCTGCAATAATGGAAGCCGTACATGAAAAGCAGGGGTGAGTGATGTCTGTCTTGGAGGGCCACAGTGGCTGCAGATTTTGGTTCCAACCCAATTGCTTAATTAGAAGCCGATCCTCAGCAGTCTGACATTATATTTAGTTTCCTAGCTTGTTAGTGTTTTAACTCTGCCGCATCAGGTCTTCCTTACATCAGGGTCTGAATCATCATTTAAAACGAATGCAAAACAAGTGAGTCGACAGCAAAAAATGGTTAGAATGAAAACCTGCAGCTACTGCGGCCCTCTAGGACCAGAGTTGGACACCCCTGTCCTCGATTAAACATGACAGTGTGTCTTTACTGACTTCAAAAGAGTGGATGTGGGCTGCAGTCAGACCCTTTCCAATCAGTTTACCTAGGCAGTAGAAGAGGGGTCTCTTTCACTGTAGCTCCATGATGGATAGAGGTCGCTTGGTTGCACAGACTATCGAGCCTTCCTCAGTTGTGATGGTTTTCTCTGCCCCCTTTGTGTGCTCCCTTTATTACGGTGGACAACAGCGCCACCCAGTGTCACCCTGGTGTGCTTTTTCTTTCATCTTCTCTACTATTTTCATAGAGTAATTTTTAAACCAATCGGAGGCAGATTGTTGTTTTTGTAGCAATGTAAATCAATTGTTGCCAGAATAGAACAATTCTCTAAGCTGTGATGCATGTTATCTCGAATCCATTATCAGCTAATTATACAATACACCACTGTGTCTTAGCTTATTAGTAAGCAATTATGTATAGATAATGAACTTTTTGTATTACAGTCCTGATGGTCCTAGCATTAAACTGAAAACAAATGACAATTTTCTCAGGGCCACAATGATTTGTCACCTGCTCAGCTTGTGTATTGGGAGAACATGGCTTTTGTATTTTTTTTTTTTCCTTTTCTAAAAGATAGAAGACATTGTAATTGAGGTGAAATTGCTCCCGGAGCCGTATATGATTGATTCAGGTCACTGATGCACCCCTTCATAGATGAAGAATTTGTTATGCACCTATGAAAACTTGATTGCATTATTTTTTGCTTTTGTAAGGAAATGATTATCAGGCTGGCACAGGGGTGAATGCTGCCACATCATGGATCCTGCAGCCTGGGTTCAAAGCCTAGCCTCAAAAACCAAAACAAATCATTACCCAAGAGCAAGTCTCACAATGCTTGTACCTTTGATTTGCGAATGTATCGCTAACTGAGAACGAGTCCCATGATTCTCGTTCATTTGACTCACAGGTGAATCATTACCAGAGAATGAGGTGCACGAGTCTCCTACATTTGACTCCTGAACTGAATCATCACTGACAACGGGTTGTGCCATTCTCATTCACTTCTACAATATATTTATGTATTTATATTGTGAAAGGATCAGACTCGACACACTTAAAAAAGGTTTGGGGCAGCCACCTGTACATTATCCCTGGCCGCGATGGGTTTTGGGATTAAGACAGTAGTGTCTTTTGAGGGAGTCCAGACAAGAACCGATGATTAGTGGTTAAGATGGCGGCTTTAAAAGTGACCTCCTTCTGACGTCAGAACCGGAAGTGATGTCTTTAGGGATGAGTCAGACAGGTTTTCCCGTGTTTGGTCTGTAGAGGTAACAGAAGAAGGTTTAGCGCACCCCGCCACCCCCTGGCCTGGCATGGAATTACCCTCACTTGGTCCATACAGCTCCCTCTTGCTCGCACAAGTGTGACAATATATATATTTCATAGTATTCATTGTCTGAGTCCCGATCTGTGGTTACCTACCAGGTAATGCTTGTGGTTGGTCTGCCAGTCGGCAAACATCTGCCATGGGCCCTCAGTTGCGAGAAGCAGTTCATAGAATGTTACATAGTTTACTGTCAAATAATGCAAAGAGTACACAACACGTGTTTCGCTGTTATTTGGGCTCATCGGGCGTACACACTCCACTGCGCCCCTACGTTACCTGGTTGGTAACCACCCATACAATCAGATCGAGACTCGGACTACGGATGCTATGAATATGAAATATATATATGAGAGATATAGATATATAAATATATAGATATACTAGTAGGAGTACCCAGCGTTGCCCGGGAATGTATAACTGGTGAATTTCCCAAATGAAAGAAACAGAACATAGAAATAGAACAAACAGTTTTCTGATTCACCTTTTATTGTAAGTTCCTCTACTTTGGATTGTGTCTGCTGTGGCGTTTGAGACGCCCTTGAAATAGACTTTTCTCTAGCATCTGAAGTGGATTGTGGAATTGAACGTCTTTTTTTTTGGTGGACTGGGTATATTCGCATAAAGCAGGAGAATTGTAATGTGTTACATGGTATTACGTACTGAATACGCACCACAGTGAGATGAATATACTTTATTTACACTACATCGGAAAGCGAAGAAATCATAGACCTATATAGATAGACGCTGCATTCACTGTGTTGCCCAGTCGACACGATACGTCAGCGCGTCCACCCTATTGCGAGTGGTAAAAGTGCCATTTAAACTAATACAGGTAGATGTGGAAACTGGGTTTTCTGATGAAAAAACAATAACGTTTAAAACAGTATTGTTTACATACAACAGATTTTGGCGAATTGTTTAAATGTAATTATTTATATCCATTTATACACTAATAAAGGCAATTATTAAATAATATTATTACTACTACTAATAATAATAAATTATTATTATTATTATTATTATTATTATTATTATTAAATGATTCCTCCCATATAAGTAACATTTTGCGGATGGCCTTCTTCCATCTCTGAAACATTTCTAGACTTCGTCCTGTTCTTACGCAGCACAGTACTGAAGTATTGGTTAATGCCCGAGTCACCTCCCGTATAGATTACTGTAATGCTATTCTATCTGGCATCCCACAAAAACGTATCCATCGCTTACAACTTCTTCAAAATTCTGCTGCCAGGATAATAACCTGCTGTTCTAAATCCACTAAACATATTATACCGATTCTCTCTCAACTTCACTGGCTCCCTGTTAACTACAGAATACAATACACAATCCCGCTCTGAACATTTAAAGCTCTCCACAACCTCACTGATCTCCTCCAGACTTACACTCCTCTCATTCACTCAAATCCTCATCTGCAGCTTGACTTTCTGTACCACACGTCAGACTCAGTGCTATGGGAGCTCGAGCGTCTCTCCTGGTGCTCCTCAACTCGGGAATTCTCTTCTGGCTCATATACGTCAGCTCGATTCAATAACACATTTTAAAACATCGAACTTACTGTTATTTGCTCGAACCAACACCGACGTACTATACTCGGCCGTCCAGCGGCGTCACTGAAGCATTTGAAAATTCTTAGCCAATCATGCAATACTGCATCCGCATTTGCCACGTTATGTTCTAACTGCAGAGGCAGAGTTCCATTGCATGGTGCTAACTTGTATTGAGTCGAGGTATTGACGTGAACACCATACATATGGATACTATCAAATTATATATATATATACTAGCCATGTGCGCCCAACTACGTTGCACATGTTAAAGTTGTCTGTGAAGGGCTCCCTGTTTAAACGCGGCTGCCAGTCGTGAACTGGGCCCTTCATCGCACAGCATTATGATTTTTTATAAGGGAAACAAAATTACAAAAGAAAACCTTTGGTTATTGATTCGATAGGAACGGCCTACTCGGAATCGCTGTCCGAATAGTAATTATGTGGTGGTGTAGGAGAATTTCTGCTTCTGTCCATTCACAGTCCGTCTTGTTTTCACGACGCTGTCGTTTCGTCTCACGATCTCTTCTCAACCTTTCTCCAGTCTTGCAGGTTGCTTTGTGGCAATCCAAAGAGTAAGGCAATATACACGGAGCAATGGTTATAAAAGGGGGACACATAGGTATCCAGACTCTTTAAAGCATAAGTAGGGATCACTTCACTGACATGTGAGCAAGGCATGGTACAACTGTGAGACGCGCAGCACTCGCCAGCTACAACGTAAGAATAATAATTTCCGGAACGTGCTGTTACGTTGTCGTTCATTTTACCCACTGTCTTTCTTTCATTCATATGTTACGTAGGCACGTACCTTTTATCTTCGGCAATCTCATTCTCTAACCAGGCCTCAGGAGCTAACCAGCGTAACACTGTCCACCACCCCTTTTGTTATTCCGGCACATTGTTGACATTCGTGAGTAACAACAACGTACTTAACTGGAAGGTGGTCTACGCATGCGTGGAGTTCGCGGACAAACAAAGATCAAGATCTAAATGAAGATCTCTTTAGTTAATTTAAAGAACAACAATTTGTTTAGTTTGAATGTCTGTGTTTTGAGGTGTGACTGGCGTACTACAGTCTTCAGTAGTATAAGCCTGGAGGAGATTCTTAATGCAATGCCTATGCTTTAGCTGTCTCTCTACTGCCATCTAGTGCTTCTTCTTCTAATTCATTCGTGAACAAACAAAGATCAAGATCCAAATGAAGATTATATATAGAGATAATATAGTAATGAAATAAACCACACAATAATGCTCAAAAAGAGTTGGGGACTGCCCCCCGTATAATGTCCGATGGACAAAGTTGAAAAATAAGACCAAAAAGAATCAAAAATTTGATCACAGTTGACAATAAACAGTGGCTATTATGGCGTTTTATATAGAGACATACAAAACATGGTGGAAGGAAATGACAATGCAGAAAAACGTCCATCGGGAATGACCAGAAGTGACGTCATTATGGCAGAGCTAGAAGTGATGTCATCGGAGATGGCCAGAAGTGACGTCCTTGTACTGGAACTGGAAGTGACGTCACTGCCGTTTTGTTGCATTGGGATTATGGGATTGTGGTCCTTTTGTGAGTCTATAAATAAGGTGGGTGGATTAGGGCTTTTCTTCTTTACTTCTGTGGATAAAGAGAGAGAGAAGCATCAATGCATACAGTACTCCCCTTAGGACTTGTTGGCTGCTTCCTAAGCGCACGTGTGTGACAGTACATCCATCTACCTCATTCACTTATAAAGTATATTCAGATTCTCTGACATGTTGCGTTATTTTAATTATGTAGTTTTACTGCGTTACCATGCTTTTTACAGGACATTGTCATACAAAGCGTTCTAAAAATGTAATTATATATAAAAATGTTTGAATTATTCAATCAGATATTTGCAATACGATTGAAGGGGAAGCATGGCCCCCAGTACTTCAAAAGCATCAGATCGGTCACGTGATCAGAATGGCCGTCACTACCTGGAAGTCTAAGGCAGCACAGCAGCGAGTGTTACGAGCCTCACCATCCTACTGGGTGTCAAGCAGGACCGTTTATGAGTTGCTGCCTCCGAGGCCTCTCAGCCTGGGTGCCATTTCGGTGGAGTCTGCACATCCTCCTTATGTTCACAAGGGGGGTTCTTCCACAGTCCAAACACGTGCTGCTATCTACAGATTGTCCCAATGTGCCTGGGGTGACCTGGAATGGACCAGTGTGTTTCTTTTGAAGCTGGCTCAGAATTATCAATAAATAATAAGAAACTGGACAAACCAGTATGGACCATTCGGTCCATCAGTCACTTGCTTGTTTCCGCTAAGCTGTCCCCACCGGTCATCCAGAACCTTCTTAAAGGACATCTGCTACAACTCCATGTCTCAGTACCGGGATCTTGATTCCCACAACTCTTTGCGTTAAGGAGTGCCTCCCAGCTTCAGTCCTAAATGTTTCCCTTAATTTCCACTGGTGCCCTTAACGGTGATTCACCGATTTTAATTTTAAAGAATATTGCTGGATCTACTTTATCGCTGCCTTTGAGAATTTTGAAGACCTGGATTACGTCCCCACGCGGTCTCCTCTGTCTCGAAACTGAGCAAGTTTAATTCTCTGAGTCAGGTCACAGTAAGGTGTGTCCTGAAGTCCCATGATGCACCTGGTTGTTCTTCTCTGCCCAGCTTCAAGTGCTGCTGTGGTGACCAGAACTGCACACAATACTCCAGATGTGGACTCAGTAATACATTCTACGTCTCTTGATTTATATTCACCAAGGAGCCGAGGATTCAGAACATTTATTACACGAATGGATAGGCGTACAGAATTTATTGTAACTGGCCACATAATGGAAACAAAATAAAACCTTCAAACCCCTGAAAGTCTATCACTGTATTAATGAGCCCCGTAAATTGAGGGAAATTTTAATCAGAAAGCTCAGATAACGAGACACATTTTGGGAAGGTAAGTATTTTTCACCCTGTAGGTTTTTAATGTGACGACCGTAACATGCCAATAAAGCACATTTTTCATGTATATTCCATTAAAAATTAGAAAAGGAGTCATTCCCAGCCCTTCTGTGTGCTTTGAACTCCATAGAAGAGCCAGCTGTGTGCACATAAGGGTCTTCAGGCCCTGCAGCCTTCGGGGTATTTTTAGTGCAAATGTCTGATCTCCTGTGGATAAGCAATATAAACTTCTCTTGAGCCGGCTGGAGCGAATGTTGAATTCACTTCAGGAGTGCCACAGTCCTTTAAGGTATTTCCAGAATCTGTGGTATGAGAGGAATTAGGCCTCCTGTCGATTTTTAATTCATGGATTGGACGTTTAGTTATGAAAGAAAAAGGAAAAAAAAAAATGAAATGAATTTTTAGTTTTCATTAAGAGTAGTCGAAGCAGATCATCAGACCTAATGAGTTGTCCACATTCTCCCTGCTTTGCAGTTTTATCCCTTGTTCCTGCACTTGTCAATATTTCCAAATATTACGGACACGTATTGGGTTGATGAAGGTACAAAAGCAAAAGGTGAAAAGCTGAATGTGTGTCAAGTGAGGGGACAAACAAACAAGTATATAGTCTATAGTGAGAACGAAAGAAAGTAAAAGATGCAACGTTTCAGCTGTAGAGTCTTCGTCACGTGTGTCTTCAGCCAAGGGTTCCTACTGGGATTCAGTAATCTTGTTTATGTTTGTTTCATTTGTTGATTTTTTATACAGGGTGGCACAGGGAGAGGGAAAATTTTAGAACCAAGTGTTGGCGACCCTGGGGCATTGGCAGTTGTTTGGGATCGATGCGACCTCGTTTTGGTACCCCTTGCCTTTAGTTTTAATGGAGCAGCGGGGTGGTGGGCAACGAGCGTTTGCTGTGAAAGCCTTTAATACGAATGGCAATGGTACGAGTGCTGCACATTACGGCGTCATTACCGTTTCGTGTCCCGTCTGCTCACGCGATTGTAAACATGGGTGCATAATTTAAAAAAGATGGGTTCAGCCTTAAAGATGAAGTCCCCCAGGTGGAGCCACTTCACGTACCCCCCGACAATCGATGGCAGTTAATCAGCAATTGTTCAGAAGGCGTGTCATTTCACACAACGGTCTCTGAGATCTCACAGTTTGTGATTTTTTTTTTTTTTTTTTTTCTGTGGGGACATCTTAAAAGCCAAGCATAGCGCACACGTCCTGCAACCACAGCTGAACTAAAAAAGGAAGACTGAAGAAGAAATTGCTGGCATTCCTCTCCACACGTTACGTCGAGCAATACAGGCTGTCAGAATGTGTACGGAGAAATGGACGACACCTACGTGATATTTTCTTCAAAACATAAACTGAATATTGATTGCCATCATTAATTGCATATCCTGTACCATACATTTCGTCATTAAATGTATTTTGTGATGTATTTATTCGTGCATTGAACGTCAGTGGAAAATTTCCAGTTTCCCTGCACCACCCTGTATTAACTGTGTTGTTTCTTTAGTTCCTACACATCAAAGAATCTTCTGCCATGTTCCTTGTGTTTTGTGGGTGTTTCCCCAAGAGGTGGGGCCACCTGTCCATCACCACAAGGGACTGCCCTCAGCCCGGTAGAGCCTCTTTTGGTTCATTATGAATGCACTTGTGAGGTCGGTGAGTTCTCCTGTGTCTGTTGTTATTATGTTTGTTTTGTTTATTTGATACCTCTCGTTAATTATTTAGATTTTATTTATTATTATTATTACTATAATAATAATTTATTAGATCGATAGATGTGAAAGGCACTATATAATAGCTAGATAGACAGACAGATAGCGTAGTTGGCAGGATTAGAGGGATAGATTGTTTGATTGATACAGTAGATATGAGGGGTGTTCAATAATTCATCTACCTCAGTAGGAAAGAAAAGAGCTTTAATAAAATTTGTTCTACACTTGATCCACTTTTCGTGCAATGACTTTATCCCCTTTGTAAAAAAATCATCTGTTTGACCTGGACATCACAGCTGCTTTGATGTCTTCATCCATCACTTGAGAACCGCTGTCCATGGAGAGACTTCTTCAAAACTCGGAACAGGAAATAATCTGAGGTCACCAGGTCAGGTCTGTAGGGTGTGGATGGTTCTGCTGCTGGAACCCACCTTCTGGGATGGCAGCCTGTGATTGATGTGACATGTGAACCGGCGCATTGTCATGAAGAAAGAAGCAGCACAACTGCAGTGAGTCTTCCTCGTCTTTTCTCCTTGATTGACTCCCGCGATGTAATCATCTCCTCGGTTATGGTTGTCTTCTGAGGCATTAACTTCAGAAGCAAAAGCTCTTCAATATCCTTGAAGACAGTTTCTTTGACCTTGCCTGCAGATTTTCCTGTCTTGAACTTTTTCGGGATGGGGAATGACTTGTGCTTCCACAGCATTGACTCCATTTTGGACTTCATTCCCCATTCTCTACTCCAGTCACCAAACGATGAAAAAAAAAAATTCTCTTGGTCTTCACAGAGCATCTCCAAGTTCTCCTGAGAGCGCCGGAGCCTCATGGCCTTGTGACATGGTGTCGCCATTCTTGGAAGCCATATTGCCCTGACCTTTGACATGCCCAAATTTTCATGAATTATTTTCCAAACTGTACCCACCAAGATGCCCATTTCTTCAGCTGTTCAGGAAACCTTTATTCGTATGTGTGACAAAATTGAAATCCTCGACTTTCCAGGCCGTCCAGTGTGAAGGTCCTCCTCAATGGACTCTCTACCCCACTTAAACTGCTTGCTCCAGAATTTGACTTTGTCGGATGATGGGGGGCAGACTTGCCATAAATTGCAGTCATACATTCAGGAGTCTCCTGTGGCTTTTCTGCTTCTTTTGTGAGAAAGTTTAGCGCTGAACGTTCCTCCAAATATAATATTTTCTTACTTGATTGGCACCAGGACTCTCCTGATCTCCTGTCTCTTGGAATGTCAGCCTCGCACTGTGCAGAAGTCACCTTGAGGCCTCTAACAACATCCCCAGACTTGTTTCAGCAGGCTTGCTACTTTCTTTCATACTCAGGGAGATAAATTATCGAACACCCTTAGTAGATAGATATGAAAGGCAATATACAAGGGATGTGCAAAAAGTTTACGCACTTTTATATTTTCGTTGGAAACGGTGAAGGCGGACGGAGTAGCGATTAGGCATTAAAAAGTTGGTACAACACTGGGAAAGTTGCATCGCAAACGAAGGTGACTATGTAGAAAAGTGATTTTTTTTAAAATTCTTAATAGAGTTTTTTTAAAAAGTGTGGAAACTTTAAAAACGTCCCTCGTATAATCTATACTAATAAACGGCAAAGCCCTCACTGACTCACTCACTGACTGACTGACTGACTGACTCATCACTAATTCTCCAACTTCCCGTGTAGGTAGAAGGCTGAAATTTGGCAGGCTCATTCCTTACAGCTTCCTTACAAAAGTTTCATTTCGAAATTCTACGCATAATGGTCATAACAAGAAGCTATTTTTCTCCATTTACTGTAATGGAGTTCAGCTGTAGGGGCAGAGTTTCGCATGACATCATCACGCCTCTCACGTAATCACGCATTACGTAGAAAGCCAGGAAGAGCTACAAAACGCGCTTTAGAAAACATGCATTATATAATTAAGAAGGCAGCGAAACAATTAGAAGCGAGCGAGTGACATATAAAACCATATTCAGCGGCTCACGTGAACTGACGCAGTGTGCAGACAAAAAGTAACAGTTTCAAAGAGTGCTGAACAAAAACCGAATTACACTGCTACGCTCAAATAGATAAACCACACGC
>JANRMT010061414.1:5721520-5733017 GCA_026402145.1 Polypterus bichir lapradei | reverse complement strand
CACTATATAATAGAAAGATGTGAAAAGCTCTATATAATAAATGCAGTGCTTTTCTATCTGTCTGTCTGTCTATCCATCACAATTTATTATGTCTTCTTGTGATGTCCAGGCACAGAATCCAGACAAATTCCAGACGAAAGGTCAAGGAGCTCTTGATTCCTCAAAGTCTCTTCTTCTCCCTTCTCAACTGTGGATCAGATGCTGGCCACGTCCATACTGTCTAACCCTAATGGCCTGCTGGTTGGACAAGGGCCAGTCAGTTTGCCAATCCACCCCTTCTGACTGTCCCTTATAATGGCCTTCTGGCCAGGTAAAAAATAACGTCCATCCCGGTTGGGAGGCTAGTTCATCAATTAAAATATTTATTTATTATTTAGTGATTTTTGACGTCATTCTATCTACTTATGTTTGTCTTCCTGTTATACCTTGTCTGTCTGTCTTGTATAGTCTCTTTTAAGTCTACCTAAATTAAGACCAGTAGGATCTGGCTGAGCCCAGAAGTGCCATGTTTAGAAGGGTAGCTGTCCCTTTACTTTCCCCAGCACCCCTGAGCTCAAACCAGAATGCTGAGCAGGACCCCGTTGTACGTGACACCTGCTCATGGAGGTGACATCGAGCACGAGTCATGTAGGACTCCACTTAAGATGCCAGCCAATGACCTGCACTTGGTCCTGCCATTTAAATTCAGCGCCACACGCCTTGGCACACATTATAACACTACTGTAAACAGTGAATCAAGTTACAGGGTGTTTGCATATTGCTGAGGTGGCAGGTCTGCGTCTCTCTCTCTTTTCTTTCTTTTTTTTTTTTTTCCCTTTTGTGACCGAGTGACCGAGCAGATCAGCAAACAGAGCCATTAGACGAACATGCGAGATAAAACGTGCAGATGAAGGTCACTTTTACATGACGGCTCAGGCAGAAAAAAAGGAGCTGGAATAAAGATGTTTTACTGTTTGAGGGCAGCGTGGTGATGCAGTAGTATTGCTGAGTTTTTTTGCAGCAAAGACCCTGGGATTTACCTCCATGCCATCCCGTGTGGAGTTTGAATGTTCTCTCCATGTCCTCATGGATAGCCAGTCCAAAGAGATGCAGGTTAGGTGAACTGGCACCTTCTCCTTGTGACAGACTGGTGCCCTCACCAGGGATTGTTCATGCCTTGCAACCCAGTGCTTACTGGGTTAGACTTCAGCTCCTAGCTCGGGGTCAGTGGTTTTGGATGATGGTTGGGTAGGCTGTTTGAACTCAAACCTACCAAGAAGGGGAGCATGGCAGAAAATCAACCCAACTGGAGCTCATTAATATAGACAAGAGATTAGCCCAACACCAACCAGTGCAGTCCCGGGCACACTGGTCTCGCACTACTTGAGATCAGCATTCCAGTTCCAGCCTGCTACCCGCTGTCATGTGGGCTTTTATATCACCAGTCTGATTTGTGTCCCAAATCCGAAAAAAAGCACTTGTCTGGTTGACTGGTGATTCTTAAGTGGCCCGTTGTGAGTCAACGTGACCTGAGATGGCAATGGTGCCCCGTCCCGAGCTGATCCCCGCCTGGAGCTGCAGACACTAGAATCTTGAAATTAAATCATATGTAAAATAAATAAAAATAAATGACACAATTGTCAAGCTTAACTTTCTGGCCTTAAATATACAGTATAGTGTAAGGAAGAACAGGCCTTTTGTCTGCATATGTGCTAAATGAATGAAAAGACAGGTAGACTTGAAGGGGGGGACCACACTGTAAGGCCGACAGACAGATAGACATACAGATATGAAATGCAAATTAACTATATAACAGCTAGATATGAAAGGTGCTGTGTAATAGGTAGGTAGGTAGATATCTTAAATATGTACATTTATGAAGTTTTGTCCATTTTCAGGTGTGGTCCCACAGTAGTTGTGAAAGATTAAGAATTTACAATGCATTTTAAAAAGTATTCATGTATAGTCCTGCCACGTGCAAAAGTTTGCTGACGACACTGCTATCGTGGGCTGCATCAGGAATGGGCAGGAGGAGGAGTATAGGGACCTAATCAAGAACTTTGTTAAATAGTGCGACTCAAACCACTTACAACTGAACACCAGCAAGACCAAGGAGCTGGGGGTGGGTTTTAGGAGGCCCAGGCCCGTCATGGACCCTGTGATCATCAGAGGTGACTGTGCAGAGGGTACAGACCTGGGAGTGCAGCTGGATGATAAACTGGACTGGACTGCCAACACTGATGCTCTTTGTAAGAGAGGACAGAGCCAACTATACTTCCTTAGAAGGCTGGCGTCCTTCAACATCTGCAATAAGATGCTGCAGATGTTCTATCAGACGGTTGTGACGAGCACCCTCTTCTACGTGTGGTGTGCTGGAGAGGCAGCATAAAGAAGAGGGACGCCTCACACCTGGACAACCTGGTGAGGAAGGCAGGCTCTATTGTAGGCACGGAGCTGGACAGTTTGACATCGGTGGTAGAGTGACGGGCGCTGAGCAGGCTCCTGTCAATCACGGAGAATCCACTGCATCCACTGAACAGGATCATCTCCAGACAGAGGAGCAGCTTCAGCGACAGACTGCTGTCACCGTCCTGCTCCACTGACAGACTGAGGAGACCCCACACTATGCGACTCTTCAATTCCACCCAGGGGGTAAACGTTAACATTATACAAGATTATAGACTCTTATACCTTCTTCGCACTCTCCACCTGGCATTTTTTAACTTGCACTGCATTGTTATCACTATTTAATTTAATATTGTTCTTTATCAGTATGCTGCTGCTGGAGTTTGTGAATCTATCTATCTATCTATCTATCTATCTATCTATCTATCTATCTATCTAATCCTGCCATCTACTCTATCTATCTGTCTGTCTATCTATCTATCCATCTCTTTTATCTTCAGCAGCCAGGCCAATATTTGCAGTGGACGCCTGCCACTTTCGTGTCCCCTCCCTTGGCCTTACAGCTGCCGCCCTGTCACTTTGCGTTACGTCGTGCGAAAGACGAGAGCCGAATTCAGTGACTCTGTGATTTCTTCCTCCTTCAACAAAATCCCGGGCGCAGCACAGATTCAACTTGCAGAAAGCAAACTGGCACCTATTTGCCAGCTGTGCCAGTTCTTTGAGTATCTACCTACATTACTTGCCTTACTTTTCCGCAGAGACTCTGTGCTTTATAGATTATTGGGCATATTTGTGAGCTTGTGCAGGAAAACGAACATTTTTCATCTACCAGGGCGAGGCGAGAAGGTTTATCTTCTCAGTACATGACAGAGAAATAAATTGTTGTCGGGTGTCAGTTCTGCAGAGCTTCTATTGTTATGAGAAGGAAAATTCATCCTTTGTAGTGGGCTCAGCAGAAGGTCCCCAGAGATAAATTACAACAATAAGAGCGATGGAAGCGTTCACTTAGTTATTTACATTTGCTGTCTGGTGTGTATATAGGCGAACAAGACAGATGTGTGCGAATGAGCCCAGATGTTAAACTGTTGTTAATAAAGGTTGTGCTTATTTGTGTACACACTTAAATATAGTACTTCCTGCCTTATTATAGCACTGATAGTCCTTTGATGTCTGCCTGCTCCCTAAGATTTTAGAAAGAAAAGGCCATTAAGAGACCACCAGAAAATTTTGTTGACACAGAAAAGAAATTGGGGGGGGGGGCAAAAATGAAAGTCCAGAAGACTCTTGATCTGACAGTAAGCCTTCATGACTTATCGAATGAGTGGCATGTTCTGTTGAAATTTACACTTAAAGTCCTGGGTTCAAATTCTGTTTTGTCTTACTCCGAATGTGCGGATTTTTTCCATTCTTTTTTTCTGAAGACGGACATATTAGGGTTATTGGTGACTCTCAGATTCGTGCTTGTGTATTTTCTATTGTGTTCCAAGTGCCTTCTGGGTTGTTCCCCAAGAGGCGGGGCCACATTACTCGTCATTGTCGAGGGACTGCCCTCATCCTTATGGAGGCTAAGCAAGACCCACAGTCCCTTGCGGTTCATTGAATGTGCTTGTGGTGTTGGTGAGTTCCAGTATCTATTGCTTTGTTTCTGAGGGTGCGTGTGTACTTAAGGAGGGAGGGGTTGTCCCTTCAGTGTTGGTTCCTGTCTTATGGTTGATGCAGCTGGACTCCACTCCCATATTGGTTAGAATTGTACCTCCCCCCCTCTCCAGTTGTTGTTCCTCACTGCGCCCAGACACTTGTCTTCTAAACCTCTTAACCACCCTCTGCTGGATATATCTGGCATCGTAGCGTTATTGCTGACGCCTTACTGCCGGAATTATCCGGCACATTTGCCTATGGTTATGTGAATGCCTGGCGCGTAGTATAACTGACGGTTTGGCGTGGGTATTATTACTACATTGTATTTCGACAACTCTGTGATTGTATTGGCCGGAAATAACCATTGTTTACTTTGTGATTCGGAAGTGAAAGTTGTGAATATGACGAAACGTAAACTGACTTCAAGTGAGGTTTTGCAGGCGATTTTGGACAATAATTCTGATCACGATTTTAGCAGTTCTGAAGAAGATTTTAGCGACAATGATGATCAGCAACGTGTGCTGCATGATACTGTGAATGACGACGCATCGGATGATGGCGATGAGTGGGCAATGAGCCAGACAAGAAAGATCCAAACCGTGACCGCTTGTTCAAGGTACGTCCTTTGATTGATCATTTATTTGAAACATTTCAGTTGCCCTACGTACCAGGCTCGTCAGTTGCAGTTGATGAAAGTTTATTGTTGTGGAAGGGCCGCTTGAAAAGGGCACGGTTTGGTATCAAGATGTTTTGCTTAGCTGAGAATTCAGGTTACATTTATAGATTTTGTGTATACACTGGCAAAGAGGATCCTATGAGTAGTATTTCAGCAGTGTTGCCAGACGAATGTAAGTTTGTGCAGTTCCCTGCTTTGGCCTGTGGCACAGCAAACTCAAATACTGGGAATGAAACTATGATTGACCGAACTACTTCGATAGCTTTTGACTGTTCCGTTTTGTAGTAGACACTAAATCCAGAAGCCTGAGAAAATGTACATTTTTGTGTTTTATTGCGTGTTTGCCCATTTCTAGAACTTGCACAACATTTAGTGGTAAATACTGCTTGAATAAATGTAATAAGTAAAAACTGAAAATTGTTCAGATTTCGCCCGGCGTGGGGAATATTTAGGCAGTTGGCGGTTAAAGGGTTAATAAGGTGGATAAGCTCATTTCTGTCCAGTCAGGACAGTGCAGTGAGTCCTTCTGGTTGCTGTGTCCCAAATTTATGACATTTGGTATGGGATTCGTTAAAGCAGTGCTAATATTTGGGTTGCGCCATCTGTTGGATTAAAGTAACATAGCAACCAAATGGACACTGTCACAGACGGCTGGGGTTCTTACCCGGCCGGGACGCCTAAAAGGACTGGAAGGGGGCAAGAATAGCTTCCGGGCCACGAGGGGGCAACTGCCCTGGAACAGGAAAGGACCACGGAAAAAAGAGAGAAAAGATTATAACTCGTTGGGACCCGTGGCCACCGTCAGAGGGCACCTTAAACCTTATGGGACCTGGAAATAGTTACTTCCGCCACACTCTGCAAGATGGTGGAGGAACCTTCCAGGGACGCCCGGAGTGCTTCCGGTGTAAAGGACAGCACTTCCGCCACACCAGGAAGTGCTGCCGGATGGATGTCATCAGCCACCTGGAGCACATCCGGGCAGGAATAAAAGGGGCCGCCTTCCAGCAATCGGGGAGCTAGAGTCGGGAGAGGGAGCAGGACGAAGCTCCCAGGAGGAGATTGGCGGCCAAGGACTGAGAGAAAGAAGGATATTGGGTGATTATTGCTTTATGCATTGTGTGGTGTTTTGGGACTGTGTTTATTTAATGAATAATAAACGTGTGACTTTTATAAAGATGTGGTCTCCGACTGGTGGTGTCCGGGAAAGTCTCACAACACACAAACACTTGTCCTTTTTATTGAGGTGGATTTTTTTACTTCTTTTCTGGGATGAATATTTAGCATCCAACCCTCTTTTCCTGAGTGTTTTGAGGTCGGGGAATCTTTTCTTTTAAGAATTCGGTTTCTGTTATTACATTGACTTTTTCAGAAATCTTAACAATCGGGGTTTCTGCTTGAACAACATCCCTGAAATGACTTATTCACCAGAACTGGAGCCGCCATTTGCCCGACTTCAGTCACCACACTGCACAGTCATTACGTGGAGCGGAAGAGTAAAACGGATGCAAAGGTACAGGAGGAATATGGCTAAGCACTGCCTGTTTTACTCAAGCTGAGAATCCCTCTTTGAAGTACAGGTGGAACTAAAATAATAATTAGACGCCATTATCATCAATTTAGTAAAGCCACCGTGATTAGTAACTTGAAGATGAAGGCATCGTCCGTGTCGAGTCCCAAGGCTCGGTGCTCACAAATGACGAGGCTACCAGAATCCACCTTGGCGTCATTTGAGAAAACATCTGCGTATGTTGTAGGCTTGAACGGAGCGTCTCACAATATGCTTGCTGTTTTTTTTTTTTTCTTTTTATTTTTTATCCTTTTGATTCCTTGTCGGTTTAAATGACGTTTTCCCCACTTGATGCAGCTTTAGGTGAACTGCTACAATGATCATTAGGCTTGCAGTTGCTGTTAACCTCCGGAAAATTACCTGCTAAGCCCATACAGGTTTCAATTTTTTTTTTCTTTTTCTCAGTTGAAAATAAAATAACATCAGACTCTCAAACCAACGGAGTCCAATTCAGGTGCCTATCCTGTCAGGATTCGGTATGAGGCGGGAGCCAACCTTAGACGGGGTACTGAAATGCAATGGTGCCCGAGCAATTACTAGAAAACGCGGGAGTCAGCAGAAAAGCCCTGCGGCAGACACGTTTGAGCTCAGCTGGCAGATTAGGAGTTTAAAAAGTAAGAAGTGGCTTGTGCTCGCATGGCGGAGGCTGAATGACAAATGGCTGAGACTGGTGAAAAGACGGCGTGGACTGGAAACCTTTGACGTGACTGTACGTGATATAGTACTTCTCATGTCTGTCTGTCTATCTGTCATATAGTGCCTTTCATATCTGTCTGTCTTTCTAATCCTGCCAACTACGCTATCTAGCTATCTATCTATATATCTGTCTATCTAATCCTGCCATCTATGCTATCTAGCTATTTATCTATTATGAGAGACATAATGGATGATCTGGTGTCCTAACTGGGCCAGAGAGGGCTCCTTTCCCGTCTGGAAGACCATTATGAATGGACAGTGTGGTTGGACATGCAACCCGGCTGGCATGGTTTCAGGTTCTTATCCCACTCAGGGAGAAAGAATAATGGAGGTACTTGGGGAGAGTGTGCACCCATGAGCAGTTCTTCCCTCACTAGGTGGCAGTGCTGCTATGGCACAGTCCCACTACAAACACCTACAGGAGTTACACGGAACTCGTAGTTCAGAAGCGCAACCCTTTCTGGGTCCTTGAGTGCCACCAGAGGCGACTGCTGGGCGCTTTGAGGCAACAGGTCTCTATATCGTTGACAATGGTTTGAAAGATTTAAAATTGCAAAATAATTAAGACGTCTTCTCAGTGGGGAGTCTGTATGTTGGTTGGCTCCACATTGGAATGCCGGGCTTTATCAGGCTTCTGGACCACATGAGGTGGGAAATAAGAAGTGGAAACATGAATAATGTCCCAGGTACTTGTCATTCTTAGCTTCTGATCTGTATTTGGAGGAGAACAAGATGGGAATACCAGCGCCCCCTCTCGACTCAGTGTGGAATTGCAGTTAATACACGAGCCCTATGAATGCCTCCTTTTCATACTTCTATCTATCTATCTATCTATCTATCTATCTATCTAATCCTGCCAACTACACTATCTATCTCCTAGCCTAAGACTAAACCTAATCCTAATCTATACAGGTGCTGGTCATAAAATTAGAATATCATGAGAAAGTTGATTTATTTCAGTAATTCCATTCAAAAAGTGAAACTTGTATATTAGATTCATTCATTACACACAGACTGATGTATTTCAAATGTTTATTTCTTTTAATGTAGATGATTATAACTGACAACTAATGAAAGTCCCAAATTCAGTATCTCGGAAAATTAGAATATTGTCAAAAAGGTTCAATATTGAAGACACCTGGTGCGACACTCTAATCAGCTAATTAAAGCCTTTAAATGGTCTCTCAGTCTCGTTCTGTAGGCTACACAATCACGGGGAAGACTGCTGACTTGACAGTTGCCCAAAAGACGACCACTGACACCTGGCACAAGGAGGGCGAGACACAAAAGGTCATTGCTAAAGAGGCTGGCTGTTCACAGAGCTCTGTGTCCAAGCACATTAATAGAGAGGCGAAGGGAAGGACAAGATGTGGTAGAAAAAAGTGGACAAGCAATAGGGATAAACGCTTGTACCCTGGAGAGGATTATGAAACAAAACTGTGGGGGAGATTCACAAAGAGTGGACTGCAGCTGGAGTCAGTGCTTCAAGGACCACCAGGCACAGACGTATGCAAGACATGGGCTTCAGCTGTCGCATTCCTCGTGTCAAGCCACTCTTGAACAAGAGACAGCGTCAGAAGCGTCTCGCCTGGGCTAAAGACAAAACTGCTGCTGAGTGGTCCAAAGTTATGTTCTCTGATGGAAGTAAATTTTGCATTTCCTTTGGAAATCAAGGTCCCAGAGTCTGGAGGAAGAGAAGAGAGGCACAGAATCCACGTTGCTTGAGGTCCAGTGTAAAGTTTCCACAGTCAGTGATGGTTTGGGGTGCCATGTCATCTGCTGGTGTTGGTCCATTTTGTGTTTTCTGAGGTCCAAGGTCAACGCAGCCGTCTACCAGGAAGTTTTAGAGCACTTCATGCTTCCTGCTGCTGACGAACTTAATGGAGATGCAGATTTCATTTTCCAACAGGACGTGGCACCTGCACACAGTGCCAAAGCTACCAGTACCTGGTTTAAGGCCCATGATATCCCTGTTCTTGATTGGCCAGCAAACTCGCCTGACCTTAACCCCATAGAAAATCTAAGGGGTATTGTGAAGAGGAAGATGCAATACGCCAGACCCAACAATTCAGAAGAGCTGAAGGCCACTATCAGAGCAACATGGGCTCTCATAACACCTGAGCAGTGCCACAGACTGATCGACTCCATGCCACGCCGCATTGCTGCAGTAATCCAGGCCAAAGGAGCCCCAACTAAATATTGAGTGCTGTACATGCTCATACTTTTCATGTTCATACCTTTCAGTTGGCCAACATTTCTAAAAATCCTTTTTTTGCATTGGTCTTAATTGATATTCTAATTTTCCGAGATACTGAATTTGGGACTTTCATTAGTTGTCAGTTATTATCATCAAAATTAAAAGAAATAAACATTTGAAAATCTGTGTGTAATGAATGAATCGAATATACAAGTTTCACTTTTTGAATGGAATTACTGAAATAAATCAACTTTGTCATGATATTCTAATTTTATGACCGGCACCTGTATATATATATCTGGATATAATACATACACACTGCCTGCCCTTACTTCTGCTCTTCTAGCATCTCCAAGCTTCCCTGACTAGGATGGCAGAAGCCCTTGTAAAGCTAGTTCCAGGAGTACTTCTGGCATATGCCCAGCCTACTGAAACACATCTCTTACATTTACTTATTTGGCTGATGCCTTTATCCAGGGTGACTTACGTCATTTACAATACATTTGGTTCCATTTCCTTTGGTTTTCCATTTGGAGCACAGGTAGGTCAAGTGACGTGCTCAGGGTCACACAATGTCAGTAGCGGGATTTGGACCCACAACCTCAGGGTTTGAAGTCCAAAGCCTTAACCAGTAACCCCACACTCCCTGCTTGTTGCCTTAAAGACTACAGCTCCCAGATCCTCAGCTATTGCAGTGGGACAATACTGGTGCCATCTAGTGGCCTGGTGGGGTGTTTACCACTCCAGTTGATTTTATCCCCAGACGATGACAGTGCACAGGACAGCAGCTCCTGGAGCACCGTAAGGAGCCCAACCAGAGTCATACCGGGGGGATGCTGCCAACCAGTGTACCTTCTAATATAACAGTCTCCTGACTGGGAAAGGTTCCAGTGACCGACCTGGCCAGGATGCCTATCCATCCACAAGCATCTTTGTAATATGTTTCTATAACTGTGCTACCCATCTTTAATGGATTGAATGTAGACCTCAGTGTTAACATTTGAAGTGCACCATCTACTAGAATGTATCTTGCAATACATGTAGAAATAAAAAGTATTTTATTTTTCATTCCAACAGATGTCACATAATAAACTTTAACACTGCTTTTGTGAATCCCACATCAAATGGCATATAACAGGGATGTGGCAATTGGAGGGGCACACAGATACCCACACACACAGACACCTGTCCTTTTTATTAAGGTGGATAAGCTGATTTCTGTCTGTCCGTCACGTCACCAGGATGGATGGGCACTAATTACCGTGGTGTGCAGAGGATGTGGGCAGTGTTAATGGCAGATACCAGCAGCCCTTGCCAGTTCTTCTGAATCACCCGGCCTTTTGAAGGTCTTGTCCAGAATATCAGTGGCTTATGCAACAGAGCTGCATGAGCCGTGGCTGACCTCAGAAAGTAAAGGTCAGTGCCTTTGAAGGCAGCAAAGCCTAAACTTTCAAACTCTCCGCCCGGGGCTACAGAAGCCATTGTGTCGATTATTATTTTCAGTACTCGAAGTACAATATGCGCTTTCGAAAGTGAGAGCTTTGTTTTGCACTGCTGCAGATTTCTGCCGATGTAGGCGAGCTACAATCTGGAAAAATAAAATACGTCTTTTCTCAGTCTGGCAGCATTGGGCTCAAATCAGAAGCCAATCTTGGGTGGGTTGGCAGTCCTATCAGGTTGGTACTTTATTAAGGAGAAAGCAATTTCGAGGAAACGGAAATTAGTGTCTTGGAGTGGAAAGTCTTCAGTGTTTGAAACGGCAAACTGCTTATATTAAGTTTTAATTTTTGCTCAAATGAACCAGGATGAGCAGAATTTACAGGACTCTTAAAAGCAATCAAACTACTGAGACAATTCCCAGTGAAAGTACAAGTCAGCCCTTGTGATTTGTGGGTTTACAATTCGAGATTTGTCTATTTTTGGGTTTAGGATTTGTGGATCTGCCTTTTTGGGAGTTTATGATTCATGGATCCTCTGTTCACAGGTTTCCGATTCATGGATTTGCCTTTTTGCAGGTTTGCGAATCACAGAACTGACTATTCATGGGTTTACTATTCACAGATTCGACTAGTCGAAGGTTTACAATTCGTGGATCCACCTATTTACGGGTTTGCGATTCGCAGATTTAACTAGTTACAGGTTTATGATTCGTGGATCCGCCTTTTTGTGGGTTTATGCTTTGCAGAACTGACTGTTCATGGGTTTACGATTTGCAGTTTTGACTAGTCAAAGGTTTATGATTCATGGATCCACCTATTTGTGCGTTTGTTTGCGATTCATGGATCCACCTCTTCACGGGTTTACAATTCACAGATTCGACTAGTCACAGGTTTACGAT
>JANRMT010061414.1:5702455-5721510 GCA_026402145.1 Polypterus bichir lapradei | reverse complement strand
GACTAGTCACAGGTTTACGATTCATGGATCCGCCTATTCACGGGTTTGCTTACAATTCATGGATCTGTCTATTCACGGGTTTATGATTCACAGATTTGACTAGTCACAGGTTTATGATTCGTGGATCTGCCTTTTTGCAGGTTTATGCTTCGTAGAACTGACTATTCATGGGTTTGCGATTTGCAGTTTTGACTAGTCAAAGGTTTATGATTCACAGATCCACCTATTCGTGTGTTTGCTTACGATTCATGGATCCGCCTATTCACAGGTTTATGATTCACAGATTCGACTAATGACAGGTTTACAATTCATGGATCCAGCTATTCATGGGTTTACGATTTGTGGATCCACCCCACCTGTTTGCGGGTTTATGATTCGCATATTCGACTAGTCACAGGTTTATGATTCATAGATCTGCCTATTTGCAGGTTTCTGATTCATGGTTCTGCCTATTCACGGGTTTGCGATTCATGCATTTGAGGTTTACGATTGGTTTCGGTGTGTAGTACAGCTTTAATTACCGTTTCAGTTAGACGTGCGCCTAGTCATTCGGCGCAATGTCGCAGTTCTAACTATGTGCTGAAATCAAGTTCAAGTGTGCCGCTGGCGTATTTGAAGCCGATTTCCCCAATTTGCTCATGGACTTGATGTCAGCATGTTGTTCGAATTTCGACTTTTCACCGAATGAGTATGCACACGTCTAACTTAAACGGTAATTAAAATGTCAAAACCAATCCAGACCTGTTGTGACTAGACTGCAGACCTTCTGCATTCACCTCCACAACAATGTGTGCGTAATCTGGTCTCTCACTCTCCCGCTATATCACAATTCCGGGAACGTTTTTGACTGCCCCTTGTATATTTCTTGAAATTTTAAAAAAATCTAATTCTCACGTAGAGGATACTTTTTAAAAAATATGGGAGGATCGAATCCATAATGTTTTAGAATAGGCTTCCATTTCGGGGAAAATGATATCCTTATTTTCTTGCTCTTTTAATAGGGTAGCTGCAGTTGCCTTCTTGACTATCTTTCTAATGAGTGGGGGTTACATTTTGTATTTGCTTTGATTTGGTAAATTCTGCTTAACATTATGGAATGTTATCTGTTACTAATTAAAATCAATAAAAATATAATATTTAAAAAAAAAAAAAAAAGAACACCTGGGGGATGAATTGAACCGCTGATTGGAAGTTGGATCTTCACATCCAAAGTTAGTATCAGTTCAGGTCGGGTCAGGTTGGGGAGCCTGCACTGGTACAGCACGTGGCCGCACCCACCGTGACATGACAAAACAGCTCGGGATCCTGGTTGGCAAACCCCCCCGGACCCGGTCCCCACCCCCCCTCTCGAAAATGATCCTCTGTCTGCTGTAGCCAGATGTTATATGAGTGTCCCCTTGGCTTGGTCCTCAACAATGAAGATCCTGTGAGTTGGATCACCGTCGGGGAATCGTGCCACATGGCCACGTAACTGACGCTCCCTCACAATGCAGGTCTCCATGAGCAACAAGGATTCCCCAAAGAGTCACACATAAAGGAGTCCAGTCTTCGTCTCAGGTCACTGGAGAGCGTCCATGTCTCACAAGCAGGGAGCACCAGGGATCTAAAGACTTGGACCTTCGTCCTTTTGCAGAGATATCGGGAGAGCCACACACCCCTTTCCAGTGACCTCATGACCCCCATGCTCTCCCAATCTGTCTACTGACTTCATAGGAAGAGTCACCAGAGACATGAATGTCACGGTCAATGTAAGTAAACCTCTCGATGACGAGGTCACCACTCTCTCTGCAGGACAGACACACTGCTGATGGCTGTGCCAATGAGGTCATTAAAAGCCTGGATGTTGGTTCAGGACACTTGCAAGCCCAGACACTCAGACCCCTCACTCAGTCTCTCGAGATCCCCCATCAGAGCCTCCATTGACTCAGCGAAGATCACAGCATTGTCAGGAAAGTACAGATCTGTGAATCTCTCTCCACCAACAGATGCCCCCACAGCCACTGGACCTCACGATTCTGCCCGACACCCAGTCCATACAAGCATTGAACAGAGTAGGAGCAGAACACAACCCTGACGGACCCCCAGAATCAACTGGGAAAAACACAGAGATTCAGCCTCCACTCTGCACTGCACTCACCTTACCAGTGCACAGGCGGGCCATGATATCCAGCAACCTCGGGGGGGGATCCCGCGAACCCTCAGGATGTCCCACAGGGCAGCTCGATCAACTGAGTCAAACGCTTTACGAAAATCAACAAAGGCTGCAAAGAAACTCTGCCGATATTCGCGTTTGTTCTCCATGAGAACCTCAGTATCCGATTTCATGAATGCACTTTTGTCTGGAAGGGCAACAGATTACCAATGACTTGCTTAGAAATCTCATGGGGTCAAATCCATTTTGATGGCCATGGTGTTGGAATGAGTTCATGTCCAACAAGCTCATGTAGGTGTAAATGCTTAGGAGGTCCGCAAATGTTTGGTCATAACATGTCTCAGCCAAATGTACAAATTATAATTCAGCACCGCTGACGGATCCTGCCAGCTGTCACAAAGTGCCACATAGCTGCCGTTCGCTTGGCACTGGGCATTAGGCTCCTTTTTTTTTATTTTTCATTTGGCTGAGAGAACTAATCTGCATTACCGTACATTGATATAAAAACTCGCCTAAAAAGATTCCAATTTCATTCAGTCTAAAAGGATCCATTTCTCGTTAGTCTCCTGATTTGAATTAGTCACTTGTGCTGAAAGAGTTTGTCACAATCAGATTAGGAACAATGGAGGAAATTAAAAAAAAAAAAACACTGCCTGGGCATTTGAGCAGAGCCACTATGTCCCTTAGCCCCCTGCCTTCCTCTGCCTACGGCTATAAATCTTCATCTGCCCAAGCAGCGATGGCACATTACAGTTTTCTGCTTTGCTAGGACGCCCACCCCATGAGAAAGCAATAAAATCCACCAAAACAATTGAACGATTAACTCCGATTATACCAAAAAGGGTAGTGATGATAAACCGTCCCGTAGATGAATCTGAAGGAGCGAGACGACCCAGGCAGAGGGTGCTTCGTCATCCTCGTGCCTCTTAACGTGTTTCCATGGATTTGTTCACTCCAGATATTCATTTTCTCACATGCCACTCATGATTTAATATCAAACCGCACTAAAAACGCGTGTGTGTGTGTAATTAACTGTACCGCCTGGATGGTCTTCCATCTTCTGACTGATTATTTCAGTTTTATTAAGCAGCATTGAAATGTTGTGTTTTTTTTTTTTTTAATGCTCTTCCTGGAAATGCAAAACTGCATAATAATTAGAACGTCAAATGCGAGAATATTCAGCATGTCCTGTCCGCATGCTTCTCAGAATGTGTTCCACAAGTAGAATTTGGTGCCAACAGGTTGCCAACAGGGTAGTGAACGGCTCGGGGGATTTGTAACGCTCTGAGCGGACGTGGCAACTGAAATCTTATGTAACGTTTTTTCAGTCCGTTAGATAGACTAGAGTATTTAGATTACATTTAGATAAGACTTTATTAATCCCAATGGGGAAATTCAAATGCATACAACAGCAGAGACATAAAAAAAACAAGAATACAGACTCACAGGCCAAATAATACAGACAATCAATCAATCAATCAATAAAAATCAACTTAACGAGTGAAAGCATTGAATTGCCTGATAGCAGCGGGTAGAAAAGACCCCCCAAGAGGAGCTTCGTAGCACAGTATGGTGGAATGAGCCTGTGGCTAAAACTATTCCAACAGACAAAGCTCCCCCTGGAGGGGATTTTCATGATGGCGTCCATTTTTGCTATATCACCCTCTTTTCCATAACAGCTCCCAGTGTGCCCAGGGTCCACCCTGTGATGGCGCAGGCTCTCCTGATAAGTTTGTTCAGACATTGTGCTTCATTTGAGTTTGTGTTGCTTCCCCATGAGACCTGAGTGTAGACCACCACACTGGCTACTTCGGACCAGTAGAACATTTCCAGCAGCTTGCTGCACACGTCAAAAGATCCTCAGAGTCTCCTATCTGCTCCAACCCTTCTTGTCCAGTGCCACTGTGTGGTCAGACCAGTCTGGTTAGCTGGAACAGCATGCACTGGTACAGTGCGCTATTGCACCTACCACATGACGAAACAGCTCGGGATCCTGGTTGGCGACCCCCCAGGCAGACTTACGGTCCAGTCCCATCTACGACTATCTATCTGTGTGGGCGTCCCCTTGGCCTGGTCCAGCCACTCGGATACTGTGAGCCGATCACCCTCGGGTAATCACGCCACGTGGCTGTAGTGTCATAACTGACATTCCCTCATAATGCAGGTCATGTCTCACATTCAGGACTCCATAAGCAACATGAAGTCAAACCAGCGGTAACCAAGGATTCTCTGAAAAGACACACACGAAGGAGTCCAGTTTTCATCTCAGATCACTGGATAGCATCCATGTCTCACAAACAGGAAGCACCAAGACTCTAAAGACTTGGACCTTTGTCCATTTGCAGAGATATAGCGGGAGCACCACACACCCCTTTCCAGCGACCTCATGACCTCTCATGATCTCCCAGTCCATCTACTGACTTCATAGGAAGAGTCACCAGAGACATGAATATCACTGCCGAGGTAAGTTAAAGATGTCAAGATTTGCATTAGGTGTAACAAGGATGGACAGGATTAGAAATGAGGACATTAGAGGGTTGGCTTAGGTGGGACGGTTGGGAGACAAAATCAGAGAGGCGAGATTGCATTGGTTTGGACATGTGCAGAGGAGAGATGAGGGGTATAATGAGAGAAGGGTGCTAAGGATAGAGCTGTGAGTCAAGAGGAGAAGAGGAAGACCTAAGAGAAGGTTTATGGATGTGGTGAGAGAGGACATGCCGGTGATGGGTGTGACAGAGCACGATGATGAGGACAGGAAGATATAGAACTAGATGATCTGCTGTGGCAACCCCTAATGGGAGCAGCTGAAAGAAGAAGAAGAAGAACAACAAAAACAAAAAATGACCAAACAATAATCTTGTAACAACTGGCTACTCTAAATTTCATGTGTGTCCCCTGGAATGGATTGACGTCCATCCGGACTTTTTTTTTTCTTGTGCTGCCAGAATAGTTTTGACCGAACCCGTTACCCGTAATTGGATTAAGCAGACATGAAAGTTGATGGATGGGTGAATTTCACTCCGTGGTGAGTAAAATAAGGTAGCCAATGCCCCCCTTTCACCAGTCACCTGTTTTCCTCCCCTGTCTGGAGTATTGCTAGGCCTGCCAAGTATAGATGGAGAGACCTTCCCATACACCCTAAAATGTTAGGGTTTGCTGGTGTCACAAAACTCTTAAAGGCTTCAGCCATTTGCCTAATCTGCTGATAGAATATCGTGTACCCCCTACTTTCATCCTGAGCTATTTAAACTCCATCACGGCTTGGAGGAAGAGGACAACTTGTTTTGTTTTTTTTTGTTTTTTTTTTTTGCAGAAGATCACAGATTGTCATATCCTGTCTCATACCTGCTGATTAGCTCAAGAGCATACCGCAAATTACAGTCAGACATCGTGGATGGGGATCTCCCGAAAACAGTTATTCAGGCAGTGTGTAGGGGGGCTTAAATAAGCGGCTTACTCAACACCGAGCCAACCAGTTGCTAAAAATACCGTCTAATCCATCTTGTTCTTGAGTTGTGTATAAAATCTCTAATTAACTAGCAAAGTGGGAAATTTAACTTGCAGATGAGAAAGCAGATTATCGGAACTTTCATTCCTCTTGCCGGGACTTTTCGAGTAATCCTGTGTGTTTGCAAAAATTTTCATGCACAAATATTAGAAGGTAATTTCATGCTCAAGTAAGCTAATGCATTAAGAGATGGTGACCACTCTTTAACTTATTAAAGTGAGGTTTCATGAGGATGTGATCACGAATCACCGTAACTAATTAATGAAGCATAGAATAGCGTGTCGAAAGTTCAATATGATGGCGGTCTTTATATTGGATGTGTCTGTCTCAACTGTGTGGGCTCACGTCGACGATGAAATAGAAAGGAAGAGAACAGCGAGGTGGAGGCACCAAAACGTGCTCCAAGAGCTGGAGGGGACATTTCATGATGACATCTGATTTTTGCCATCATCCTCTTTTCAAAGACAGCTTCCAGTGTGTCCAGGTTTTGCCCTGTGATGGAACAAGCTCTCCTGATTTCAGACTAAAATACTTATATTCTTTAAATTCACTTTTATTTTTTTTGCTTTATCTGCACAGTATGTATTTACTTTTAGGTCAGGTCTGGTTAGGTTGGGGAGCATGGACCGGTACAGCGCATTGCTGCACCCACCACATGACGAAACAGCTCATGATCCTGGTTGGCAGTCCAGTCCGACAATCCGGAAATGACCCTCTATCTGCCAAAGCCAGGTGTTAGATGGGCACCACCTTGACCTGGTCTTCAACAATGAGGACCCTGTGAGTCGGGTCACCCTTGGGGAATCATACACACATTCGTAGTGCCGTAACTGACGCTCCCTCACAGTGCAAGTCATGTGCCTCATTCGGGACTCTGTGAGCAACACAAAGTCAAACCAGTGGACGCCCCCTTGGGCTGGTCCAGCTACTCGGGTCCTCAACAATGTGGGTCCTGTGAGCCGGATCACCCTCGGGTAATCGCGCCACGTGGCTGTAGTGTCATAACTGACGCTCCCTTACAATGCAGGTCATGTGCATCATTTGGGACTCCATGAGCAACACAAAGTGAAATCAACGGGACCCAAGGATCCTCTGTAGAGTCACACATGAAGGAGTCCAGTCCTCCTCTTAGCTCACTGGATAGCATCCAAGTCTCGCAAACAGAAAGCAGCAGGACTCTAAAGACTTGGACCTTCGTCCTTTTGCAGAGATATCGGGAGGGAGTTCCACAAAACCCTTATTTATATTGTGACAGACGTCCGGGGACATTGCCCCACCGGGACGCTGGGCGATGGGAAGGACCGGGAGAGGGAACGTATTTTCCGTGAAAGGGCAGCCTTCCTGGGTTGCATGGGGGGCATGGAGCCGGGATGCTCAGCCCTGTGGGAGGACGTGACCACCGCCAGGGGGCACCTAAACAGCTCCAGAACGGTGGTCGACAGCACTTCCGTCACAACAGGAAGTGCTGTCAGAAGAGGAGCTGAATTGGCATGCAGTACTTCTGCCACACCCGGAATTGCTGTCGAATGCTAATCAAGACACACCTGGAGCACTTCCGGGTGCCACCGCACTCCAATCGGGGCTAGAGCTGGGAGGGAGAAGACAGGAGCCTGAGGAGGAGGAGGAGGAGGAGGAGGAGAAGGTGGCTGAAGAGTGAGAGAGAAAGGACGAAAGGTAGAGAGGGACTGAGCTGGCCAGTTTATGCATTGTGTAGTGTTGTCTTTAATAAAAGCGTGTGTATTTCGGACATTTGGTCTGTCTGCCTGTGGCCGGGCGGGTTTCTCACAATATATACAGTATGTGTGTGTGTGTGTGTGTGTGTGTGTATATATATATATATATATATATATATATATATATATAGTGGTCAATGGCCGGCTTGTTATTCCGGCCAATACCCCTAGGCCACCAGAGGGAGCCTTCGCTGCGACATGGAGATGCCCCAAATTCCAGCAGGGCATCATGGACTATGGAGTTTTCATCCACAGCCCTGCTGGATAACATCGGGACCACCAGGGGTCGTGGCAGGGAGACCCAAGGACTATTATTTGCCCTATGCCCCAGAAGTACGTCCGAGTCACATGGACAAAAGGAATGGCGTGCTTCCGGGGTGAAGAAAAAGAAGAATTTTTGATCTGATCCAGAAGTGCTAAGAAGTCACATGGACTGAGGGTTCAGAAGCAATTCCGGGTCACGGACTATTAAAGGACTGTGGGAGCTCCCAGACAGGGAGCTGAGCTGGGTGGAAGGGTGGCAACGCGTCTGGGAGTGGAGGATTGTTTATTAAGAATTATTGTATTGTTTCATGAGTATTGTGGAGGAGAGGGTGCTTTGTGCACTGTGCAGTTTGAATAAAGTCAATAGTTGGACTTTTATCTGGTGTCTGACATCTTGGATAAGGGTTCAAGGGAGCGATAGCACCCCCTATCTGTCACTATATATATATATATATATATATATATATATATATTATAAAAGAAGCACACGATAGCAAAGTTAAAGGGTTAGGGAACTGTCCTCATATACTGTAGGTCAAGGATTTGGTCTGGCACGTTTGTTACAGGCAACTGTAAAAACATAGATAACAAGATAGTCTTTAGGTGGAAAAGATGGTGTATTTATGGAGGAGGGGTTATGATGTCATCGGGAAGGGATGAGACGTGACAAAGGAATGTGGAAGTGGCACGTCCGTTTGAGCGAGCAACTGGTCGCCAATGCCGTTACGGTGTTGGAGACTTTTTTGGCTCATCCTTCCTGAGAGAGAACAGAGAGACGGGTTATTACACTGGCTTTCTCTTCTGTCTTGTAGGTTCACGCAGAGCACCGGGTCCTTTTGGTTGCCCACTAATTGCACATGTGTGACTATATATATATATATATATATATATATATATATATATATATATATAGTCAGGGATGCCAGGGGCCATGACCCGGCAGGGACGTCATGAGGGACCGGATGTGGGTCTGTGCCCACCCTGGATCACGTGGGGGTTGCCTTCCGGGTTGCTTTGGGGGCCACGGGTACAGGGCATGGAAGCTCCACCCTGTAGGGGCCCGTGGTCACCGCCAGGAGGCACCCCAATGCCTTGGGGACCTGTTACCCCAGCACTTCCGCCACACCAGGAAGTGCTGGGGGGAAGATTTATGACGGCGCCCGGAGAGCAGCCGGGAGGACAGCCGGCACTTCCGCCACGCTGGGGCGTGGCCAGAGGAGGAATGCCAGGAACACCTGGTGCTCATCCGGGAACCCTATAAAAGGGGCCGTCTCCATTCATTCGAGGCTGGAGTCGGGTGGAAGCAGGACGAGGCAAGAAGAGAGTGTGGAGGCGGCCCGAAGACAAGGCATTGCGTGGCCAGGACTGTGGTTGGGGTATTGTGCACGTGATTGGGTCTTGGTGACCATTGGCTGGGGTCTTAGTGACCATTAATGTAAATAATAATTGTATAATAAACGTGTGGTGGTATTTTACAACATGTCCGCCTGTCTGTGTCCAGGCCGCGTCCACAATATATATATATATATATATATATATATATAATCTACATCCATCCATCTATCCATTATCCAACCCGCTATATCCTAACTACAGGGTTACGGGGGTCTGCTAGAGCCAATCCCAGCCAACATTAGGGTGCAAGGCAGGAAACAAACCCCGGGCAGGGCGTCAGCCCACCGCAAATATATATATAAGTGTATATCCTTCTATATAAAAGCGGTCGGGATTGTTCTTCCGTCCCGTGAGTGCTACGCAGGCGCGGAGTTTCACACACGCCCTGTCCATTTTGCAATGCACAATGGGATTTGTAGTTTCGTTTTTCCAGGTAAAAGATGATTTTCTACTCCAGACTGTACGATATCTTCTTCTTCTTTCTTACTATATAAAAGCGGTCGGGATTGTCCTTCCGTCCCGTGAGTGGAAAGCGTAGCGGTATTCCGCTTATCACAGACTTACTACTTGCAGCTTGCGGTACGAAGCGACATGATGTGAGCAGAGTTCTGGTGCTTCCCTTGCTTTTGTGTGCGATGCGCTGGAAAAATAGACAAAATTATGTCTCTGGAAATAATTAATATTGATGGAGTACAAATGCCTCACCGTGTAGTAAATATCAGGGGGGTTCAAAAGGGCGACCTCAATATAGAAAAAAAGTTTAAATTTCATCACAATAACAGAAACTACGAGTATTAAAGTAATACCGCTCAAATGCAATATAACCAAATTAATGAGTTTGTATAAAATATCAAATTGATCTACATATTGAATTGTCTTAAGAAGTGGTCAACTTAAAAGTCGGTCGCCTTAAAAGGCGGGTCATCCTAGTATATAATAAAATTCAACGTATGTCTGTCTGTCTGTCTGTCTGCTTTTCATGAGAGAACTACCTAACAGATTTAGATCAGATGTTTTTCTATAATTTGCTTGGCTCAGGACCCTCCTCACTCACATGTCAGCCTCTGGGCGTATCTCACCTCCGCTTAGCTGGTGAATGAGAGAACTACTGTACTTAACAGATTTAGATTGGGCTTTTTTCTAGAATTTACTTGAAAATTCTGGTTGATTTTGCGACTTCTCTCGTTGCGCTATGTATCGGAGTTTGGCTGCGGTACCAATTTATTTGCGCGAATCCGAGAGAGACTCAGTGGGCCGAGGGGAGGGGGCGGGACCCTCCTCACTCACGCTCCACCCTCGGGGGCGTATCCTACATCCGCTTAGCTAGCAGACGAGAGAACTAATTCACGGATTTAGATTGGTCGTTTTTTTTTATAATTTGCTTGGGCGGGACCCTCCTTACTCCTGTGCCAGTCTCGTGGGCATGTACCTTACCTCCACTTAGCTAGCAGACGAGAGAACTACTTCACAGATTTAGATCAGGCTTTTTTCTAGGATTTGCTTGAACATTCCCGTGAATTTTGCGACTTCTCTTATCACGCTAAGTATCACAGTTCACTTGCAGGAGCGATGTATTCATGTTAATCCGAGAGAGATGCTGCAGGCCGAGGGGAGGGAGAAGCATGACGTCAGCAGTGGGGAGCCGCTCTACCTCTGTGTTTTGGAGCGTAACTTGTCTCCGTTTAGCTAGCGATACCGTTTTGTTTGTGGATTTTTAAAGTTTCGCTCCTATGAGGGCAGAGCCATGTGGGACGGCTAGTAAAATCTAATTTTTAGATGGAATATTCGTTAAAATAAACCCCAAGTTTTATTAAGTTTTTAAAATTGACATTAGTGAAATAAACTCCAGGTTGTATTCATCCCTTTTGAGACGATTTTAAAACCAAGAATGTGGGAAATTAAAGAGCACAAGCCGGGTTCTGTACTAGCAGAAGAATTTACTTTAACTATAAAACAACCACAAACCTTATACTGTGAGCAAGCCGTCCGTTTTGTAGCCATGCAGGACCCTGTGGGTTTAGTTTTCTCCCTTCCCATCCCGCAGTGGAGTGACCCTTTTAGATAGGAGATCACGCCAACCGGTGGTTCAAAGACGTGAAGGTTTGGTGGACTGGAGTTGCTAATTGACCCGTGGGTGTCCATGTATTCACCCTGGCGTTCCAGCATCCCATCCAGGAGTCGTTCGTGCCTTGTGCCCCGATGCCTGCTGGGATGGGCGCCAGCTGCCTTGTGATTCTGCTCTGGCTAAGTGGGTTAGGATGGTGAATGGATGATGGCACAGCATTTCTGACACCTTTTCAGTATTATTCAAAATTCATGTATTTTTAAAATGATCGATAAGTGATTTCTAATCAATTTGTTTAGCGTGTAGTCGTACAGTTATTATTAGAACATACTTTACTGTGTGACGGTATGCATGTAGCCGTAAAGACACATCAGCGGCCTGTCTCTCTCCCCCCCCCCTCCCCTGACAGTAAGGTAATTTGGACCGCTTGTAATTTATTCCATTAATGCGCAGAAGATGCCAGAAGGCAGACCATCTGCCAAATATCTCCTAAATCCAAACAGGGTGGCATGACACTGTTAATTTATACCATAAGTAGGAACAATAATTACCCAGACGAGTGATTGGCTAGCCGTGTTTTTGCGGGGTCGCCCTCCTGCAGGCCCATTGGCTGATCGGGGACGTCGGCTGCTTGTTCATTTCACTTGGACGTAATCCAGATCAGGACGCAAAAAAGAATTTCGGTAAACGATTCAAAATGTAACTAGCAGCTGCCATCGGAGGCTTCTTGCTGGTTGGATTCTGCACCTTGACACATACAGTAGGAGCTGCGTCCATCCGTGGTGTTTGTGATTCGCACACACGCAAGAACAGCAAAAAGGCATGAGGACCCCAAACAAAACTCAAGATGTCAGTCACGGTCTTCTTACTAGTCAGTCCAGAATGAGGTTCACTCCCAGGCAGCCCGAGCGTCTACTCCACCCGGATCAATGGGGCTTTGGGTTCAAAAGTGTGAAAACCATGGTAAAAATGAACCTTATAAAAAGTATTATTCTAATTTCTAACAATTATTTTACTTTCAGTTTTACTTTAGCTTCCAGTTTTTATAGTTTCAAGCATATATCCCAAAATGCCCCACAAGGGAGTAGATTACCGCTAACCCCTGGCTTGTGTACAAAAGGATAATGAAAATTATCTATCTATATATAAAAAAAAGGATTTATTGACAATAAGAGGAAGAAAGAAAATAACGAAAATGCTCAAAAATATAACAAAGAGAGAGAATTTGCCTAAAAGTGGCCACAGTGACCAGTTTCCCATTATAGAAATCCCACAATCAAGATCTAAAGATGGGCAAAATTTACAGCAAACCAAGTAGAGAAAATGGGGGGGGGGGGGAGGGTGAAGAACTCCTTGCTTGTTGTGTTTGAGTCAGTTCTGCACCAATCTGCCCACCCACATGACTCGCTGAACTCCCACTTCTTTAATTTGATACCCAACCTCCTATGTGGGACCTCGTTTAAATGCTTTCAGAAAATCAAGATGTCTAATATCCCATTTGCCGCTCTTATTTTCTGCTTTGGTTGCTTTCCTCATAGTATTCCTGCATTTTAGTAAAACACAAACCTCCGTCGTCTGATCCCATGCTGACTGTTCACTAAATCTCCTGTTCTTCTCGTGTGCTACTCGATCTTTTCCTTAATATTTCCTTCAGTGTTACTCGTGTTAAAATTCCCGTCATATAGTTAACGGAATCTGACTGATCACCATCCATCTTAAGAAAAGGGTGTGTTTTCTGTGTTGCCCATCCCTTTATGTCTTTGACATTCCAACAGATGGCACATCATAAACATGAACACTATTTAACAGATCCCATACCAAATAGTAAATAACAGAGAGTTGGGTATTGCACTTGTCATTCCAACAAATGGTGCATCACACACATCCACTTTAATAAAAGGATAAGTGTCTGTGTGTTTGATTGTGTGTCCATCTTAATGCTATGCCTCTGTCATTTTAAAAGATGGCACATCTCAAATATTTTTACTAATAAAATGCATTGCATTTGTCATTCCAACAAAAAAAAAAATACTACAAATAGTTGTGATGCACCATTTGTTAGAATGACAAATGCAATGCATATGTGTTCTGTTATATGCTGTACGCCATATTGGTGTGTGATTCATAAAAGGAGAGTTAATGTTAGTGATACACCGTCTGTTGGAATGACAGACACAATGCATTTGCTATGTCTCAGTCATTCCAATAGATGTCACATCATACATTATTTGCAGTAATTAAGTGTATTGCATTTGTCATTCAAACAGATGGCACATCACTAACATTTCTAGCAATGCATTTTATTTCTACAAATGTTTGTGATGCGCCATCTGTTGGGCTGACAAATGCAATGCATGTGTTGGTGTGATATACAATTTGGTATGGGATTCATAAAAGCAGAGTTAATGTTAGTGATATCCCATCTGTTGAAATGACAAACACAATCTGGTTTCTATATCTCAGTCATTCCAATAGATGTCACATCATAAATATTTGCAGTACTGTAATTAAGTGAAATGCATTTGTCATTCCAACAGATGGTACATCACTAACATTTCTAGTAATGCATTTTATTCCTGTGGGAGACGAAGGCACCAGTGTAACCCAAGGGGGCTGCTGTCTAGCGCACCGGGGGGACGTAACGCCCTGAGTAAGTTCTCTCTCCCTTGGTCCTTCCATTGTTGAGGCGTCCCAGCCGGGTAAGGGCCTCGGCCATCCGCCACACTGGTCTGACCATCATCAGCAAACGAGAACTCTGTCACTAATCATTCCCTCGGTCATCAAACAAGTACAATGCTGTAACAACATATTTAAATTTGAATATTCTAATTGTCTGTTTTGTGCAATTTGGAATTGTTTTAAAGAATATATATAAATGAAATGCTAAACTAATACATTTATGTTATTTTGTACATTCAGCAAATTAGTCACTCAACCTTATTAAAAAAAAAAAGATTCTAATTTCTAACAATTATTTTGCTTTCAGCTTTACTTTTTACAGATGATTGAAAGCTGATATCATTGACTAATTCTTTTGAAGCTAAACTCTCGTCCCGGGCTGGTATCGCTTATGTCTGTCGAGCCTGGAAATTGATTCCCAGTCATACATGTGAGACAACAGAGAAACATAATCAACATTATCAAAAAATTATATAAATAAAAATAAGAGCCTTTAACATAATGGGTTTAGGAGCAATCGGGCACTGCCACACTCACCCTGGCACACTCCCACGCTCACTACAGGCCAAGTGCATTTAATTCAATTATGGTTCCCTCTCAGTTCCTGCTCTACTGTTAAGGTGGAGAATGTTATATTGTGCTTTGTCAGTTGCTTGATAGAGAGTGCCAAGTTAAAGGAGCCTGGCATGGTGCCCTAATTAGGCCTCTTGCTAAAAAAAGGGATTCAGCCTTTTGGGACACAATGAATCCATGCTGACCATACAAGAAGGCAGAAAGCCAAGAATCAAACCTCATGAAAGAACTGTTGGGTTCAGAGTTAGAATGGGATAATCGGGAGATAAAGTGACCCTGAGAGACATGCCAGTGCTGGGTGGGTACAGGTGTCCAGCTGCACCCTCACCCATCCAAGTTAGTCTTAAAGACGGGCACTCACTTGGTGGATGGAAAGGGCAGCCAGGGCTTCACAAGCCAGGGAGTTAAGCAAAAGCACGCAAGCAAACTGGCACAGCTGGTAAGCAGAGTGTTTACTTTTTATTAAGGCTGTGATCCCGTCACTGGCGTAGGCGGGTGGTCTGACCCACACTGTTTCAAATAAGATAAAATAAAAACAAAACAGGAAAAAAAAACGGCAGCTGTATCGTTTCCATTACGGGATGCTGTGCAGCGAGCGCCAAGACTGAAGCAGTCTGCCAGCTGTTCGCAAACCATAACATGATATTCTTAAAATCGGCTTAATCCGATTTAGGGCAAGGGGGCGCCTACTCCAGTGGCATAGAGTGAAAGGTGGGAACCAGGATGCCTGCTCAGTTGTTAATACACTCGCCTGTAGAGGACCCAGCACTAAGCACTCCATCGTGAAATGTTTCTAAGGAATAAAATATAGTGCCTTGCAAATGTATTTCAACCCTGATTAACCACAACAGGTTCTTCACGGACGTTTTGTCAGTCTGATATTTCTATTTCAAGGTTCTGGACCTCAAAATTAGTTTTCTTAACACAATTGTGTTTTATGATAAAAAAAAAATATTTAAATTGGGGGTGGGGGGGTTGACAAAATTAACAAAACAACATATTCTTTTCAGTAGAGTGACAGCCAGCCAGTGTTTGATGCCACACTGTAAGCAACATCAATGGCAGAAGTGTGCCAAAAGTCCACTTTTGGGCAACGTTTGAGTTCTGCCAACACTCACCTGGACAGAAATCAATTCTTAACCCCCTTGACGTTTATCCCGAGCATCTCTCAGGCTTAGAATACTGTCACACACGGTCCAATCGGTTCCCCTCTAAATCACACAAGTAAAAGTACTTACCCGCCAGGCCAGGAAGTGGCAGGATGCACTAAACCCACATCTTTTATCTCTGCAGACCAAATATGGGAAGACCTGCCTGTTTCCACATCAACAACGTCATTTCTGGTTCTGGCTCCCAGATCGATGTCACTTCCGGTTCTAGTGCCCAGATCGGTGTCACTTCCGGTTCTAGTGCCCAGATCGATGTCACTTCCGGTTCTAGCACCCAGACTGATGTCACTTATGGTCCCGGCACCCAGAAAGATGTCTCTTCCTGTCCCGGTGCCCAGACTGCTGTCATTTCCAGTTCCAGCGCCCAGATCGATGTCACGTCCTGTCCCGGCGCCCAAACCGATGTCTCTTCAGGTTCCGGCCCCAGATGACATCACTTCTGGTTTCAGCTTATAAAGCCGCCATCTTTTCCATTAACCATCAGTTCAGTCTAGAACTCCACATACGCACATCTGTGCCAATTTCGAAGCCCTTTTTTTTTGCTGCCAGGGACAATCTAAGGGTGGCTGCCCCAGACCTTTCCAGTGTGTTGAGACTCATTCTTTTCCAATACTAAGCAAATCAGGTTAAACCCGAGTGCCTCTCGGAATAGCATGTGCAGTGTTAAGTGATGGTTGGCACTCGGGACAGAATTCTGATGCCATCTAGTGGATAAAATAACATCATGCTGCAAAAAATATAAAGGAATGTGTCTTGGTGACTGTCTGTCCGTTTGTCATTTTGGTTGCGATTTCTCTGTCACAAGAGTGGCCCATCAGAGACATTTTAAATCATAAACATTTTCCCATCTCCGAGTGGTATTGCTAACCTTGGCAGAGCCAGGAAGATTGGAAGGTGATCACCAGGCACACATGTGACAGTTGGATTAGGATTTATTCACTGTGGGGGTCTCTTACTACTGTCTTTTATCATGTGACATATAACACACAGGTTTAATTCTGTCATTCTTACAATTTAGGGCAAGACGATATATCATGGAGGAATAACATAACTTGACTGCAGAGAATTAAAAAAAAAAAAAAAGAAGTGTCGCTCCTTGGGTTTCCAACATGCTGCTGTCTCTTGTCTGCAGTTAGTTAATTTTCTTAAAGGAGTTATCACTCCAATTTGACTCGCTGCCAGCCTGCTGCTCACTTTTACTTGGCATTTCAATCGATGGGCCCCTTTTTTTTTTTTTTTTTTTTAACAAGTGTGGATCCTGTTGGCACACTGCATTAGTCATTTAATCGAATCGGAGAGGCAAGTGCAGTTTAAAAGGATGCCACCTCCGCAATTCATTTTAAAGGATGCAATGGTGAACGTCTCCTGTAGAATTAAACATCTTTGTTCTGTAATTACAGATGGGGGGGAAGCACCTTTCATGCATTGTCCTTCTGCTTATACCTTCCTTTCAGAAAATATCCACGTGTTTGACATGGCATGGTGGCACAGTGGTTAGACTCCTGGCACTTTGGGAAGACCTCAGTGGGCGTCTTCTCTGATTTTTCCATATTCCTCCTCTCCATGAGTTGCTCAGTTTAAGTTAACCATCGTTGTATGGCGTGTGCTTGCACTGAAGTACACCTGGTGTGACTAATATGGTGGTGCCTCACAGTTCAAGGGGACTCCGTTCAATTCCTTACCCAGTCTGCTGTTCACAGGTTCTCCTGGTTTCTTCTCATATCTACAGAATATGCATACATGATGTGAAATTAGGTCTGGTCGAGCTGATGGATGAAGCAGCATCCTGGATATGAGGCCAACTTTAATAGGCCAGGTAACAGAAGGATCCCTGGATGTAGTTCACAAAAACAGTCGTCTAAGATGGTTACTTCATGTCTTCTGGATTAGTGCGTTGATAGAAACAGGCAGATTTGAGAGTTCCAAACACTCCTTTTGTAAAAAAAAAAACAAAAACAAAACCAAGAAGCCAAGATTAAAAGAATAACTGTCAGTGCGTCCGTCCAGTTGCTAGGTCTCTGTTATTCCAACAGACGGCACATCACAAACATTTGTAGTAATAAAGAGCATTGCATTGGTCATACCAACAGATGGCGCATCACAAAAATCAACACTGCTTTTACAAAGTCCATACCACATGGCTTATGACAGAGACCTCTGCATTGCATTCATCATTCCAACTGATGGTGCATTGCAATCATTATCACTGCTGTACCAATTCAATTCCAAATGGCTAATAATAGGGAGGGTGGTGCAGTGGTAGCGCTGCTGCCTCACAGTTACGAGACCCGGGTTCGCTTCCCAGGTCCTCCCTGCGTGGAGTTTGCATGTTCTCCCCGTGTCTGCGTGGGTTTCCTCCCACAGTACAAAGACATGCAGGTTAGGTGGATTGGCGATTCTAAATTGGCCCTAATGTGTGCTTGGTGTGTTAGTGTGTGTCCTGCGGTGGGTTGGCACCCTGCCTGGGATTGGTTCCTGCCTTGTGCCCTGTGTTGGCTGGGATTGGCTCCAGCAGACCCCCGTGACCCTTTGTTCGGATTCAGTGGGTTGGAAAATGGATGGATAATAATAGAGACTCATGCATTGCGTTTCTCATTCCAACAGATGACTCATCACAAACATTACCATTGCTTTTACAAATTCCATACGAAATGGCATATAATGGAGACTCATGCATTGCATTTGTCATTCCAACAGACGGCTCATCACAAGCATTTGCAGTAATAAAGTGCACTGCAATGGTCATTCCAATGGATGGCACATCACAAACATTAATACTGCTTTTACAAATTCCTTACGAAATGGCATACGTATAATGGAGACTCATGCATTAAATTTGTCATTCCAACAGATGGTACATCATACACATTTGCAATAATAAAGTGCACTACATTGGTCATTCCAACAGATTGAGCATCACAAACACTTGCAATAATGCAAATAAGTCCGCACATTAGTGACGCGATTAACCGAACATTCTGTTAGCCCCCTTAATAGCTTCAGAACACTGTATGGACATTGATCGCGACAAGTCCACTATGGCTTCGAAGTTCTTCTCATGAGGTGTACTTTCATGTTTCAGACCTCACATCGTGTATTCAGATCAAACATTTTGCACATCCTACGAGCAATTATTTACCTTTATTTACATTGCATTAAATTTTACCTGCCACAAATCTGCCCAAGCCAGTATTTGGTCCAAGTTCCAATGTAATGGTTTGACTGATTCCAGACTATCTACCATCCCACCTAGTTTGGTATCACCTGCTTGGTGTTTACATTCCTATCCAGATCAGAGGCTCCTGCACTGACCCCATGGGACACCGCTCTTAACATCACCCAATTCTGATAGCATTCATTGCACCATAACTAGCTTTTTCTCTGTTATTAGCTATTTATCTGTTAGATAGATAGATAGTGTCTTTCACAATCTATCTATCTATCTATCTATCTATCTATCTATCTATCTATCTAATCCTGCCAACTACGCTATCTATCTATCTATCTATCTATCTAT
>JANRMT010061414.1:5688395-5702445 GCA_026402145.1 Polypterus bichir lapradei | reverse complement strand
TATCTATCCCTGCCTACTATGCTATCCATCTGTCTGCTCCTGTAAAACGCCAAGTTTCCCCCTGGGCACAAGTAAAGCTCATTCTGTCTGTTTAAGGGGGCAATTAAATGACTTGAGAATTTTACACATCGGACAAGCCCATCTTACACTCGCACCCCAAAGACATGCCGATTTGACAAGTGAACACTGGGCTCTGTCGGAGTCGGAGTTTTTGGATTGTGTGTGCTGTTGTGTTGTGCAGGTGGCCGGGTCAGGATTGGTCTCCGCCATGCCGCTGGGATTGGCTCCATCTCTCTTCACCTGTGTTTCGGAATAGCAGACTCTGATAATGAATGAAAATGTCAAGCAACTTGTCTTTGAACAGTCTCTGTAACATGTGGCCCAATCTGTTGCCTCGGGCTGAGACATTATTACTAATTTTGTCATTGTCATCTCGACGATTAGAGTCGTTGTCGCCAGAATTCCCAGCAGCCCGGCACTTCTCACCGTTTATAAAGTTATGCAAACGTTCATTCGAAATGTGGGAGGGGGAGGGGGGGTGTAATGGATCAGACGAGACGTTGGCCTGAGGCTCCGTCCTGCATGCAGGTGTCCCTCCGAGTCCTTTCCAGGACAGATAAAGGGCTAACTCCACAAGCTGGGTCACCCTTGATGGCAGCAGCGACAGCACTGATCCAATCTGCTGCCCGGTGGCGGTGCCACTTGGGAAAAGGAAAGCTTTTAGAATGACAAAGAGCTCATTGAGGCCATGGCGGCTTGTTTTGAAACTGAAGACGGCCGGAGCAGAGATGTGTTTCTCAAGGAGCGGTGTCACAAGAATCCAAAATAGACTCCCTGATGTTCAAGCAGGGCGACTGGAAAAGAATGGAAATAAACAGTGCGCGACTCGGCTCCTCTCGTTCTTGGCGTTTGTCACTGTGTGACCGTGGGACATGAAAAATCAGTTTATAGACGAAGATAAGAGAAGGACCAAAAAAGGCATAAGCCATACGTACACTTTGGCTCAGTTTAAGTTTCTTCGTTCCTTCGCTTTTTTATTCTTAGCACAAAGAAGCACTGCACATTGTTTTTCTCAGATAACTTCAGTTTAGCTTAAAAAAAAAAAAACAGCTTTGATCGCAAATGATTTCACGGCGCTGTCTTCACAAGGAATTTGTATTATGGGCAACACACACGCACACGCACGTGCAAGACACGCAGACCTTGATTTAGGAAGTCGGGGCTTAGAACTGGAAAAGACGTTCAGACTGAAAGAAAGCAACTGGGGCTGAGTGAAGAAACCGCTGGTGGTCTCGGCAGCCCCTGTGTCTACTTGGGGCTTAATTAGTTGTTGTATGCATGGAACAAAAAAAATTCTACTAAATACGTCACAATAATGCCCTTAGACTTCACTGATTTAAATATTTAGCGTCCATTAAAGTTATATAAAAATAGCTTTTATTGTTTAGGGATGGAACGACTGACAGCCAGGCTTTGAAGCAGAAGCGCACTGTAGCGAAGCTTCGTTACTACGTGACTGATGACGTCCGACGCTTCAAACGTCACTCAAGCACCACAAGCTCGGCGACTGCTTTGAAGTTTTGGTGCCGCCCCACATGCCGCCAAAACGACCCCTCGTCACTTCTCCAGAAGAACACGTGGAGTTCAACAACCACAGCTATTTTTGCTGCACACTTTCATTCACAGGTTGGAGCTCAAGGTGCTCTTCAAGATGGCAAAGATAATCAAATTAAGCTTAGATAAGAATAAGAAGGCATGCCGACGTGGACCCCTTAGAGCTCATTGCAAAAAAAAATATTCCTTTCAGAAAAGTGAAAAAAGGACAAGTAGTTGTCCTCTGTGTTCCTGCATGCCTTTTGAGATGTCATCGAGTAAAGCAAAGTCAGTGTGACAAGAGATCAAGTGTCACTTGTTTTACAAAGGTCTTCTAAAATGGTCTGCACTAGCGATGAGCGAACATGTGTTCGGCTCGAGCATCGCTATACTCGGAGCATGCCGCTACTCGAACGAGCACCACATGTGCTCATGCGCCATGCTCGAGTCTCCGCCCCCGCACGTTTTCGCGGGTTGGAGACAGCCAATCAAGGGGCAGGTAAATACTGCCCTCACTGTAATGCCAGTAGCCATGTGACTCTATACTTTCATTTGTATTGAATGAGTATGAATTGTGGAATTGCAACGTCAAATTTAGAGCACACGGAAGGGTGAGGATCAAATGCGCTCTCTCCTGTCGCTCTAAATGTAAATGTATCTGATGAGATATGAAACGTAACCAGTAGTCAATGTGCACGAGGGCTGGCAATCGAATAATGAATAAGCTGCTCTTTTGGGTTCATATATTTGTAAATCTGACGGACTCTAAAGGAGTCAGTGCCTCACCAGCCATGAATCTCACCGCACGTCACTGATCAGGAGGACAATCACGGAATGCGAATGACCAGGAGCAGCGCTAAGTGTCCGGACTTTTAAAACATTAAAAATGGGCTTCGGAGAACACACCGAACATGTCTATGATGCTCTCTCTTTTTCTCAAGTTACTCAACTTGCTCTTGTCACAAGTACATACCTCTCCGCTTGTTAAATGTTGTCTTCCACCTGACAGACTTGCACGACTCCGATTAACGTGGGTGGTGTTTCTGTCACTTTCTGACCTTTTCCAATGGACCAGGCACCCTCCTCTCTTCAGAGCAGGGGGTGCCTGGTTGTCTCCCATTGACTTACATTATACTCGGGTGAGCACACGAACATCGCGATGTGTTCGGACCGAACACCCGAACACTTTGGTGCTCGCTCATCACAAGTCTGCACACATTTGTTGAGACCCCTAGTAAAAGACCCTAAGTCATTGAAGTTAGGAGCACACGCTGATACAATGCATTGCCGCACCCACCGCACGACAACCCAACTCAGGATCCCAGATTTGGACCCGAGTGCAGCCATGGAACGGGTGACACCTCACCACCACACTAATTCAGACGGAGTGGAATAGTGTGAGGTTTTATATGGTGGCAGGAGTGCCAATTCTATACCACCAACCTTGCTCAAGGGCCCAACAGAGCAGAGTCCCTTTTGGCATTTACGGGATTCGAACCAGCAACCTTCTGATTACCAGTGCAGACCCCTAGCCTCCGAGCCACCACTCCCCCGAATCCTTGGATTGGAGTGAATTCGTCTCACCCACACATCTCCAAGCAGACATTCAGACAATTTCAATGGAGAAAAGTTGTCACTCTCTGCTGGTTGGTGTCCTCGTGTGTCTCACGCTGAACCAGAAGAAAGCAAAGGAGAGAGCCATCTGAGGAGATCAGGGAGAAAATGGCAGACATGCATGTGAAAGGCAAAGGCTAAGAAGACCATCACCTCCGAGCAGCTTGATGTTCCTTTGACAACAGTTGCAAATATTATGAAGAAAGTTGAAGGTCCTTAGGACTGTAGCCGACCTTCCTGGACGCGGCCGTGAGAGTAAAATTGACCCCAGGATAGTGGGAATGGTAGACAAAAAGTCAAGAATAACTTTTAAACAGATACCAGCTGAACTCTAACGTCAAACGTCCATCAGGCTCTGATCTTTTTGAGTGACGGGTGGGCCCCAATGGAAAAAGACTCCAGGAGGTCTCCACATATAAAAAGCCAGGCTGGAATGTGCTAAAATGCACATCGACAAGCTGCGATGCTTCTGGGAGAAGGTCCTTTGGACAGATGAGACACAACTGAAGCTTTATGGTAAGTCACATCAGCTCTGTGTCCACAAATGACAAAATGGAGCTTTCAAAGAAAAGAGCGCCAGAGCTACTGTGAAACATGGAGGAGGCTCGCTGATATCTGGGCACTGCTTTGCTGCGTCTGACGTGGGGCGTCATGAGTCTGTGCAGGGAAACCATGAAATCGCCAGACTATTGAGACGTAATCTCGATCTCATCAGCAGGCAGGATAAAAGGTCGACGTTTGCCGTGAGCTTTATCTGATCTCCCGATTCTCCTTGTGATTTAATTTTCATGTCTTACCTGGTTTTCGACTTCTTGTCTGAATTTTAGTGGTGGAGTTTTTTTGCGTCTCATCTGCATTTTGGTCGCTCAGTTTTATTGTATTTTCGTCTGTTTTGCCTTTTGCACGCATGTCCCAGTTAAACTCTGTAGTTATTTGTTTTCTGGCCGAGTCAGGATAATTATATAGTCAGAGAGTAACGAGCATTTCTGACCTGTTGCTTCCTCTACTTTGACACTGGATGCATTTGGATGCAACAGGGAAGAGTCCTGAGGCTTTGGAAAACATCTTGTATCACCCCAGTCCCAAAGGTATCACGTCCTAGTGAGCTGAATGACTTCCGGCCTGTCGCTCTGACGACACATGAGATGAAGACCATGGAGTGGCTGCTGCTTCACCACCTGAGGCCACAGGTCCGCCACGTCCTCGACTCTCTGCAGTTCACATACCAGGAGAAGGTGGGAGCGGAGGATGCCATCATCTACATGCTACACCGATCCCTCTCCCACTTGGACAGAGGCAGTGGTGTTGTAAGAATTATGTTTCTGGACTTCTCTAGCACCTTCAACACCATCCAACCTCTGCTCCTTAGGGACAAGCTGACAGAGATGGGAGTAGATTCATACCTGGTGCCATGGATCGTGGACTCTCTTACAGACAGACCTCAGTATGTGCGTCTCGGGAACTGCAGGTCTGACATTGTGGTCAGCAGCACAGGAGCGCCGCAGGGGACTGGACTTTCTCCGGTCCTGTTCAGCCAACATACATCGGACTTCCAATACAACTCGGAGTCCTGCCACGTGCAAAAGTCCGCTGATGACACTGCTATCGTGGGCTACATCAGGAGTGGGCAGGAGGAGGAGTATAGGAACCTAATCAAGGACTTTGTTAAATGGTGCGACTCAAACCACCTACACCTGAACACCAGCAAAACCAAGGAGCTGGTGGAGGATTTTAGGAGGCCCAGGCCCCTCATGGACCCCATGGTCATCAGAGGTGACTGTGCAGAGGGTGCAGACCTATAAATACCTGGGAGTGCAGCTGGATGATAAACTGGACTGGACTGCCAATACTGATGCTCTGTGTAAGAGAGGACAGAGCCGACTATACTTCCTTAGAAGGCTGGCGTCCTTCAACATCTGCAATAAGATGCTGCAGATGTTCTATCAGATGGTTGTGGCGAGCGCCCTCTTCTACGCGGTGGTGTGCTGGGGAGGCAGCATAAAGAAGAGGGACGCCTCATGCCTGGACAAACTGGTGAGGAAGGCAGGCTCTATTGTAGACACGGAGATGGACAGTTTGACATCCGTGGCAGAGCGACGGGCACTGAGCAGACTCCTGTCAATCATGGAGAATCCACTGCATCCACTGAACAGGATCATCTCCACACAGAGGAGCAGCTTCAGCGACAGACTGCTGTCACCGTCCTGCTCCACTGAGAGACTGAGGAGACCCCACACTATGTGACTCTTCAATTCCACCCGGGGGGGTAAACGTTAACATTATACAAAGTTATTGTCTGTTATACCTGCATTGTTATCACTCTTTAATTTAATATTGTTCTTTATCAGTATGCTGCTGCTGGAGTATGGGAATTTCCCCTTGGGATTAATAAAGTATCTATCTATCTATCTATCTATCTATCTATCTATCTATCTATCTATCTATCTATCTATCTATCTATCTATCTATCTATCTATCTATCTTGGATATGCAGTGTTTGTTTTGATCAGATTGTGTTTTGCTTATTTGTCATGTGATCTTTCAGTTTAGTAAAATCTGAATTAAAGAAATAAACCAACCTCCTTCGATCCCGGTGTCTCGTCTTCTTGACTCGCCCTGAACACTCCTTCACATTTATGCCTCACCAGGTGGTTTCTTTCCCAGTGAATCAACAAATTGACAGTCTAAAAAACCAGGCTAGAATTACGAGATAAATGCGCCTTTTTTCCGACTAATGGAGACTCACCGGCGTCCTTGATGCGTCCTGTGTGGCAGGTTTGAACGCGACGTCAGAATTATGATGTGTTTGACTTAAAGGAGCCTGACAGAAATCGGGAATAAATGGCTTGCGGGAGCATGCAACTCTATATTTGGTGCTTAATCACTGTCTTTAGCCATTGATATTCCCATCCATTCACCTTTGTTCTTTATTGTAGGCAGGCTGCCAGATGCTTTAGTGGAAGAGCCTTCATTATGTAGCGCATTAAGAGATGCCGAGATTACCACTTGCATCGAAAAGGTTTTAATTGCCGCCTGCCTAATTCAACAATGGGGCCAAATCAATTAGTGTCTGAGCAGTGATTCAAAATGTATTGAATAGAACAAAAAAAAAAAAACGAGGAAGAAAACGGTAATTCATATATGTGCTCCGGGTGTCTCTCCATATTCAATTGTTAATAAAAAAATAGAAAATGTCTACATATTACTTATTTCTATTTCATTGCAGTAAACTTATCAAAAATGGATGATAAATTGTTAAATTTAATGATGTACTAGGGGGCTTTGCCCCCTGCTCACTTCGCTCGCCAACCCCCGGGCTGGCACTACACGCTAGCCTCTTAGATGTTCCACCGCCCACAAATGGGGATGCGGATGTACATTTTAAAGAGATTGTTATTTTGATGGGAATTGTTACATATCCATAATAGAATTAACTAATTTACATTAAAGCGAGTAATTAACCATATTAAAAAATAGTAAAATGTAATAATTTGAACTTAAATTATGTTTGATGTTGCGTAATTTGTTGCGTAATACGATTTCTTTCTATTTGGCTTTCAAATTAACACGCAAATACTTTTTAAACTTACACTTTTACTGTAAAACTTCAGTAAAAACAATTTTTTGAATTCATTATTCGTCACTGCAATGGGCTGGCACCCTGTCCGGGATTTGTTTCCTGCCTTGTGCCCTGTGTTGGCTGGGATTGGCTGCTGCAGACCCCCGTGACCCTGTAGTTAGGATATAGCAGGTTGGAGACTGACTGACTGACTGGCTAAGTTTTCGTCAAGATCACATTGAATTTTGATTCCGTGTTTGGAGTTACATCGTGACAACGCAACACATAACTGCCCGTGAGTGAATATCGTTTCTTTCTCTCTAATAAATAAACCAACTTTTTAAAATGTTTGTCCCTGTGATTTGTTAATTGTCATAGCAAAAGCTATTCTAACGGGAAACTGTAAACGTTTTAATACGAATGGCATATCAAGATCTCCTGTGGTGTCTCATGTTAGGTGTACTACATTACCTTTCTTGTCTCCAATTCTGACATGTAAAATTTTAACAGATCAGCCGATTTTGAATACAACTAATCTTGTCCTATTGCATAGTTCATCACTCAGACATAAATTACACCAGTGGGTCTCAAACTGTGGGGTGGGCCTACAGGGGGGCGCGAAGTAACAAAAAGGGGGGCGTGAAGATGTGAAAAAAAGAAAACAAGAATCGAAAATATGAAAAATACATCTACTGAACCCAAAACAAAATAACTTAAACTACATTCTGATACTAGAAAAATAAATATAGAGTTAGATAAATGTCGATAAAAGTTAAGTAGGTATAATAAAATATACATTGGTATTAGTGGGCTCCTTTCAAAAAAACGTTAGGGGGGTGCGATTAAAACTGTTATGAAAACTCAGGTTGTAAATACGCAAAGGTTGAGAAACGCTGAATTACGCAATTACATTATGATACGTCCTTCTTTCTGCAGTAATTCGGCTGGTGGAAGACTGGACGGTGTTAACGGCTGTAGATATTCTTCGTGATATTGTAAGTTGATATTTTCATCTTCCGCACCATCACCACCAACTTATTGATATACATTTAACCAATTTGCCTTGTAACCGATCGACAATTTTCACGTTAATTTGTTTGACTTCATCGTTTCTCGGTGCTAGGATTGCCCGTGTTCTCATTTTTTCTGTTGATAACCCTTTGTGATGAAATTCTTCAATAAGATTTGGACGTAATACGTCTTCTTTAATTGGGAACTTAAAGTGAGGATAACGTTAAAATGTATAAGATCTGAGAGAGCAGGAACTGTGTCTGTCAAAAGCATTCACACCAATGAGAGGTGAGAGGACTGTGGGCGTGGTTGAATATGGTTGAGAGGAGGGCGGGACTTGAAAAAAATCTCTTGAAAAAAGTCTTGTCTCATCTCAGGATTTTTTTATATAATAGAGAGATGTAGTAAAATGAATGTGCGTTTTGGGCCAGGCATACATACGAGGGTCATCACGAAATGAACGAGCAACCATTGAAAGTTTTGGTGCTGGAAAAAAAATATATAACGTCGTAATCTAAACCCATGGATTTAATGTTTCTGAAAAATCTCTGTTTCTTTTGGACACGCGTTCCCCGCCATTCCTCGTGGTTTGAAACCACCCGAGTTTTAATGACAATCAGGCGTCGGAAATACGCCTGCAGAGAGAACCGCTGAAAAAAATGGAGAAGTTTAAATCTCCAGGATCAGTGGGACCGTGAGATGGAGAATTGAATGCGGAGATAATCCACGGAGTGGAGTGTGAATGGGTCGATTGGAAGAAGGCGTCAAGAGTGTGGTGTGAGGTCAATAAATTAATGCAAAGGTTAAAGGTGAGGTTTTCAAGACCAGCTATCCGCCATGGGAATTTCAGTCACAGTACTCTCGATCGGACAATACATCACTCTTGGCCATTTTTGGTCTAACGTCCATGTAGTCCCGGTTATTTAAGCTAATGATGTCATTTGAGAGGGACGAGAAAGGCACTACCTGTCCAGCAACATTCAGTCTTTTGTGTGTGACCAGGTGAAAAAAACCAGAGAACCTGCTTCCATCGTATGTCCAAAAATCGAGAAGTATAGTGGCTCTGGCACTCAAAGTATGGGGGCTCACAAGGTAATGGCACTTCAGTAGAAGCTCTGTCACCAAAATGAACATCTTCATCCAGAAGGAAGGCCATTTTTATGGCCTCCTGAGCGGAAGGGGAAGAGCCTTCTCCTTGCATTGGGACGTCTTCTCGAAACCGTGGTGGAGAGAGAAGAAATGGTTAGCACCGGCACCCTCACTTATCCAGAGGAGGTATTGCTTACCCTTTCAGAGCCTAGAAGGTTGTCCCAAGGCTTGCATGCATGGCAAATGTTAGCATTGTGAAATGAACAGCCTGGAAACACGAAAAGGCTTGGGGCAGCCACCCGTATACTTAAATCTCGGCTGCCAAAGGCAAAATAGTTTGCACAGTTGAATACAGAGTTGAGTCCAAAACAGAACTGAGTACAAAGTGGAGGTTGTCGCTCTTTTAAGGCAGGTCGGTGGAAGTGACGTCCTCGGGGCCTGGAAACCAGAAGTGAAGTCATTGTCCCAAAAAGAAGAGGAAGTGACGTCCTCAGGCCCGGAAACGGAAGTCAGGTCATTGAGTCGAAAAACCGGAAGTGAGGTCATTAGGTCAACAACCTGGAAAGTGATGTCCTTGGCATAGAGGTAGAATTACTAGACGTCGCATGACCAACATCATCGTACGTCAACATCGCCGCCATATTGCGAGTGGCACTGTTGTGGAGTGAAGTAATGAATAAAGATGCCTCACGCATGTGCTGCTTGGGATTGTGCAAACCGCTGTACGCTCCAAACCAGATCCCGGGGGATTACATTTCATAGGTAAGGTTGAACAATTGTTTTGGTTATATTTATAATCTTAACTTTAGCTACGCCAGGCTAAGCTAGCAAAGCTATGCATTTATGTGCTCAAGTGAGCCTCCAGACAACGTTTTGGCTAAACGTATTTAGTCACTAACTATGTAGATTGTTGTCAGCTGTTAACATTTCTCAAACATTAAAGGTTTCCCAAAAAAATCCACCTCAGGAAGCAGTGGGAGGTCATGTAGCCCTTAGACGGGATTTTGAGAAAGCTGTCCTGTGATGTGTGCCGTGCTAGTTTGGTAACAGACGCTGCACCAGCGTCATATGATCAAAGCTACCACTCGCTCACAATGAAAAACAAAGGAGGTTTGATGATTCCTTCTGAGGGTCCAGTCAAGGTGGTCAAAGTAGCTGAGCGTGCTATCCGAGAGTCGACATTAGGGCAAGCTGTCGGTGGATCTTTGATCAATCAGTTTGTTCGGGCTGAGATTAGTTCAGACATTGAGGAAACACAGTTTGAAATTGACAACCAGCCTTTTATGCTCATGTCTTTAGTTGTGTCTGTCTTCCACAAACTAAGGTTGCACCATATTGCCAGACTGAATACTCTCAAATTACAGAGCGGCAACACACGGAAACAGTTCTGTTTCAAGGATTTTAGATCCTATCCTGTATATATTTAAGTAACCACATTGTGTGTGTGAGAGATTGAGAGAGGAATGAGTGAAATGTTTTCAGAAATTATTAAGCCAATTTGTATACAATAAAATTGTTTATTGGGCGGCACGGTGGCGCAGTGGGTAGCACTGCTGCCTTGCAGTAAGGAGGGTTCGCTTCCCGGGTCCTCCCTGCATGGAGTTTGCATGTTCTCCTCTGGTGTGTCTACCTGTATTAGTTTAAATGGCGCTTTTGCCATTCGCAATATGGCAGACGCGGTGACATATCGTGTCGACTCGGCAACACAGTGAATGCGGCGTCTACCTATATATGTCTATGGTCCTTGGGGCCAGAACCAGAACCAGAAGTGAGGTCATTGGGCTGAAAAACGGAAGTGACGTTCTCAGGGCCAAAACCGGACGTGAGGTCATCGGGCCAAAAAACTGGAAGTGACGTCATCGGAACCAGGCAGAGTTTCCCATGTTTGGTTTTTAGAGATAACGGAGAAAGGGTTAGTGTACCCTGCCACCCATCTGTTGGTCCTTTTGCTGCCATCCGTGCACACGTGTATGACAGCATCTTAGCTGTGTGTATGTGTAGCTTCCTAGGCATTATGTTAACCTCCGGAAAAAATCGAGCCAAGAACATTTATTTTTTTAACAATACAAAATGTTTTTATGTGTAGCGGAAATAGCAAAACGTCAACGTGGATGCAGTGGGAGAGTGTCTGCTCTCCTCTCCTCTCACTGCTGCACATTTAGCACACGTTCTTCCATCGCATGGTCCATCGTCACAATCAGGACTATACAAGTGTGTTACTTTGGGCGCTTTTCTTATATTTCTTCTCTTGAGTGGAATGTCCGGGCCTGATCCGTACGATAAACGTGCCCAGAGCAGAAGCCAAAACCAAAATGAAACCTAACGCTTAGGCCTACTTGAAGAGAAGCTAACCGTCACTAAGAAGGAAGTCTCATCTTGTTTTCATGCAACCACTTTTCCTGGTAAATGGAAGTTTAAATGAGTATTATGGGATGTACGCATAAAACAAGACTACAAATGGAGGCATTTCCAGCAGTAAGTTATCTACCAATATAAAGAGAACCTTAGAGGTTCCAGGAATGTCACGGAGTCCAGATGTTGTCTCGCTCTTCCCAAATCCTCCAAGCAGGCTGTACTTCTGGTGCCTACAGTTCCCTGTTACGATCGGATCCAATGAGCCAATTTAAAGGAAGAGAGGAAGATACGCAGATATCTGGAGGAGCGTTGCAGCTCACGCAAAGGGTGGATGAGGTACAAGATGATTGAAGTGAACTCTGGGGGTCTCGCTGGCCAATCCTTCTGTAACAGGCTTACCATCTTGGGTGCTGACAAGAGAAAGGCTGTGAAGATCACCATGATGGATACTGTCGAGAATTAGGAGAGGAGAACACTGGGGGGTTGGGGGGGAGAGGGCAACCTGGGCACAATTCTGGAACCCCTCAAACCCAGGCTGGGACAGCTGAAAGACCTGAAACTCCTGATGACCCCAGGAATGTCACGGAAGACGTGTGCAAGTTTGCATCGCAAGATGTGTCATGGGAAGTAAAAAAGGTTAATTAACGCTTCTTCACGATTGAACGTAATCCATTCACAATCGAGAGTGGTCTCCCTTAGACTTTCTCGTACTCTCAGATATGGCGATGGATATTTGAGGAGTAAACCGCAAGACAATGGATATATTATGTACATTAAAGAACCATCACCAACAAATCAAATCAAATTAATAATATATCGAGCAATTATTATACAAGTAAAGTAGAAGAAATTGGACTCCCCCACTGCATGAATAAAAGGTAAAGTACCACTTCTGGTTAATGGAAATAGCCCAAAAGTTGATGGAAAGCTATGTTTTGTACCTAATACTTGTGTGCAAAATTTGGTCGACCTAAATGAATGCGTACTCAAGTTATCGTGTTTACACACACACACACACGCACACACACGCGCACGCGCACACACACGCACACACACGCACACACACACACACACACACGCACACACACGCGCACGCGCACAGACACGCACACACACGCACACACACACACACACACACAGACATTATTCCAAAAATGTAATTTTCAGACTCCGGGAGGTCTAAAACATCGGGATTAATCAAAATCTTGAAATCAATTTTTGGACGATTCCAATACTTTCCCTACGAGCAAGTAACTCAGACTCAGGGAGGTCTAAAAGGTCGAGATTCATCAAAATCTTGAGGTTGAATTTTTGGATGATTCTAATAATTTCCCTTTACTTTGTACACGAGAAAGTAAAAAACAGTAGAATAAACAGACAGAAAGAACAATAAAAAAAGAAAGAAATGGAGGGCCTGGCAAACCCCAGCAGGCTGCATTTCACACTCTTTTTGCTTCATGGTGCCCGTGGTAGCCAAAGGGTTCTTTGATTGACATCTTCAGAATGATTTCCCCATTGTACTTTTCAAAATCTAGATATTCTGAGACCAGCCTTTCGAGTTCCAGCAGCCCAAAGCAGTCCCAGTACACATTTAGTAACCCCTCCAGACTTCAGCTTGATGCTTCAGCCCAGTGTCCTTGTGCTGTCCACCCAAAGTCTCAAGGCCGCACACGACAGACAATGGCTGACAGCTCTCTCCCTCCCCGATTCCTCAATTTGTTTTTGCACTTCAGGGAGGATGTCAGTCTGTTGTCGTTGGCAAGTGCAGTGCTTTGTTTTCCTCTGATGCTAGTAACTGCTGTGTTAGTGCTCACTGTGAAAGGCGCTAAATAAAATGTCGGTCGATTTGATTGATCTGAGGTGACATTTGCACGGCAGGGTAATCAAATCTTTGGAGAGATCTTGTTTTCCTACCGTCTCGTGCTCTTAGCTCGGGGAAACAGTTAGGCGTGACGATAAGCAATAATGGAGTATTATGTGGAAGTCATTATGGAGCAATTAGCAGTGGGCCATAAACTGGGTGGGCTTTTATGAGTTCTAATATAATAAAATTTACTGTCTTCCTGGGTATACTTTTCTTCTTAACACAAGGGAATGTCTTTTGACTACAACAGGTGTTGGCTCCAGTGTGGCTGTCGCTTTCTGTTTTCCTCTTATTTTTAATGTCTTTTTTTTTATTTATTTATTTTTTTTTGGTGCGCTAGCATCTGTAATATAAAACTCATCCAGTATACCTGATTATTTTAATTTAAACAAACTCACCTTCAGGGTTGGTGATGTTTCTTGGCACACTGTTTGTTGCAAAAAGCCCAACATAAAATGAAAATTCATCACATTGTTTAATTCCATGTTATGCACTTTCTTCTTTGAGATTTGCAGCTGAAGGCATTTCCAAGTGAGACTCCGGAGTATAAATGACAACACCATCATGAAAATGTATTAGATAGACAAATAGATACTGTATGAAAGGCACTATATCATGATGGATAGATACACTAAATACTGTAGATAGATAGCATAGTTGGAAGGATTAGATAGATAAATAGATAGCATAGTTAGCAGAATTGGATAGATAGGAAACGCACTATATAATGATACAGAGATGGACAGAGAGATGTGAAATACACCATATAATTAATAGATAGATGGCGTAGTTGGCAGGATTAGATAGATAGATAGGAAGGGCACTATATAATAATACAGATATGGATAGAGAGATGTGAAATACACCATATAATAGGTAGGTAGATAGCGTAGTTGGCGGGATTAGATAGATAGATATATAGGAAAGGCACTATATAATGATACATAGATGGATAGAGAGATGTA
>JANRMT010061414.1:5673842-5688385 GCA_026402145.1 Polypterus bichir lapradei | reverse complement strand
TAATGATACATAGATGGATAGAGAGATGTAAAATACACCATATAATTGATAGATAGGTAGCGTAGTTGGCAGGATTAGATAGCTAGACAGATAGGAAAGACACTATATAATGATACATAGATGGATAGATAGCTGTGAAATACACCATATAATTAATAAATAGATACCGTAGTTGGCAGGATTAGATAGATAGATAGCGTAGTTGGCAGGATTAGATTGATAAATAGAAAAGGCACTATATAATAATATAGAGATGGATAGAGAGATGTGAAATACACCATATAATAGATAGGTAGATAGCGTAGTTGGCAGGATTAGATAGATAGATAGATAGGAAAGGCATTATATCATGATAAATCGACAGATGGCTAGGGAAGGCACTATATCATGGTAGATGGATGGATAAATAGATGGATAGAGAGTGCCTTTCATAATGATAGATAGATGGATAGAGAGATGTGAAAATACACTATATAATAAATAGATAGATAGGGAGGCACTATATCATGATAGTTCAATGGATAGATAATTATGAAAAGTATCAAGACAGACAGATGTAACTTTATTTGCTGCCAGAGGGAAGTTTGATTTTTTTTTTTTTTTTTTTTTATAGAAGCTCAATAAATGAATAATATTTTACGAGATATTATGACAAAATGTCACCCCTTCTCCCATATGTAGATAGATATATTTGAAAGCCACTATAGAATGATGGATAGATAGTGAGGTCTGTAGGGGGCGCCACTAGGCCACAAACCCCTACACAATCCCAAGGTCGCAGTGAATGAGTTTGTTTAACAAAAGCATTTTTTCCAAAGGCTTCCTTTCCGACCGCCTGGTACAAACAAATCTTTTCCTTTTCTTTTCCTTTCTTCTTTACTCCTTACTCTTCCACTCCTCCCAGTCGAGTCTTGTTCTGCTCTGATTCCTGACTCCAACTCTCCAGGTCAAGTGGAGGACTCTGTTTTAACTGCCAATGCAGGACTATTTACGATGCTCAGTCTATTGTATCCGGGAAGTACTTCCAGGTTAAGCAGGACCCCAATGGTCCTTGAACAGTCCATATAAGACTCCTGTTCCTGGTGGCCCTCGCAGAACCTGACATGGCAGCCCCATGGGACCGCAATAACCATGCTGCCCTGTGGACGTCCATACTGGGACTCTCCAAATGGGATGGTCCTGCCCAGTGTACGGGGGGTGATGCACTGCCAATAGCAGATAGTCACACCCAGTCCTATCCTTTCAGCCTTCCAAGCCTAACCAGTGTGTCTCTCCATGGCTGCCTGGGCGCCAGCACCTGTGTAGTTGCTGCTGCAGCATCCTTCCCTGTCCACGTCCTGCTGTGGAAGGGGAATATGGCCGCTGCTTCACTGACCTTCCTTTATCATGGCCTCCTGGGCAGGCAAGCGAGTGGAGGCCATCCTGACTGGGATGTTGGTTCGTCCCTAGCAATAGAAACACAGATAGACAGACATGAAAGGCACTATATAATGGTGGATACTGTATATAGATACAGGCATTACATAATAAATAGATAGATATGTAAGAAAGGCTCTGTATAATGATAGCTAGATCTTTCTTGAGCTTTTTAAAGAAGCTTAATAAATAATAGTTTTGTCAGGCGGGGGGCTGTATTCTGTTTTGTTAGGTTTTGTCTTTATTTCACTTTCTGATTTCATTTCATAAAGTCTTTTGTTGTATAAGTCCAATTTTATTGTATACAATGTTATTTTCTTCAAAAATAAAAATTTATATTAAAAAAAATGTAAGCAGCAATCTCTCCTCAAATATATACCAGAATCGTGTGTATCGTAAGGATCTGTATTTTTCTTTGTTTTATTGTCATTTCTGAATTATTACTTTTCATATTTTAATACACTGTATTTTCCATTATGGTTGTATTTATGTACTGAGTCTTTAAATGCGAGGCCATTCCATGTATTTTGTGGGTGGAGCCCAAGAGGCGGGGCCACGCTGACATCACTGCTGCTGGCTCCTCCCTCTACCTTTATCTGGAGGTCAGATTGAGAGGACCAGCCAGTGGATCACCGCCGGTTGTTGTCGTTTGGAGAATTTGTAAGTCTCGCTTTCTTTTGATATTTTCTGGTTCTGGATTTTTCCTTCTCCTGTTGATTTCATATTTGGACTTGTTTACCTTGGATTACTTTTGTGGCAAAATCACTTTTACCTCTTTTTGCTCTTTTAATCATTTTCTTGCTTTTTTTTTTTTTTTGTCTACATTTTGCAATAAATTGCTTCCTTTATGCAGATTCTTTGTTGAACATGTCTCTACTACGATTTCTATCTGTATAGTAAAGTATTTTTGTATAATTTGGGACTTGTATAGTCTTTTCGATCTTTCAAAGCCAGGTCTTCATTCGGTGGCCTGGTAGGCCCTAAGCCAGCAGATAGTTTTCTAGGCCAAGTTTGTCTGAAGTAAGCCTCTGCTGGGCTGGCCAGGCAAAGTTGCTGGCCTGCTTTATGGGAATTGTGGAGGCCTCAAAACCTTTTTGTCATGATTGTACCTCCAATTCACAAGAATGGCTTAAAAGAAAGAAAGAAAGAAAACCTCTCACCTGGCTGTCCCAGTCCCATTGAGGAGCTATACAGACATATTATTATTATTATTGTACATTTTATTTATATAGCACCTTTTATTACTGTTGGTATAAAGGAGCCCCACCGTCTTTCTTAACACACTTCTGCTGAGCAACTCGTTGACTGAAAGACCTCAGTGGTGCTGTGTCCGAGAAAGAGGATGTGCAGCATTGTTCATAATGGCACTTAGTTTTGTCTTCATTATCTGCTCCTCTCCCATCGCCAGGGGATCCTGAGTGTGTCCCATAACTGAACTTTAACTATCTGATGTGGTGGGTCTCTCTAGAAGTGATGTTACCAGCTGTTTTTGTCCTGTAAAGGTGTTCACGAGAACTCCCTACAACCCTCTCTCGTTGTCTTTCCTTACATTTGAAGCTCTGCCTCATGTCTCAGTGGTGTCTGCTTCATACCAGTGGAAGTTCTTTTCTTTTTTTATGTTTTTATTGGCCTTTTTTAGCAAATGATATTACTAAAAAAAATCACATTATCGAGAACTTCCCCTTGGTGGCCTTTCCCTTTTGCCAGCCTGAACTTAGTTTAAGCTATTTATGAGACACAAGATAAACGGCCAAGTCCCCACAAGCCTCCTATTCATGTCTTCTTTTGATCATGTACAGACTGGTTAGTTTACCAGAGCTTGAACAAACTTCTATTTAAGTTTTGGTTTGTATTTGCATATTTCTCCTAATTCTGTATCTATTCGCATGTTTATTTGCATCCCAGAATTCTACACTGTGTTAAATACAGCTTTATTCTCTTCAGTTTTCTTTAGCCGATTAACTCAAAAGAAGAGCACATCTAGTAGACCCCTTCTTAAAGAGGTCTCACCCTTGGTCCACAGTGTCTTCTAAAACATTTAGCTATGACTCTTTTTTGTTACCTGGAAACTAAAACTGCACCCAGGACTCCAGATGAGGCCTCACCAGTGTGTTATAAAGTTTCAGCAGAACCTCCTGTGACTTGTACTCCACAAATCAAGGTGCTATATAACCTGACATTCTGTTAGCCTTCTTAATGGCCTCTGGATGTCATCTGGTCATTGATAGCTTAGAGTCCGCTACAACTCCTAAATCCTTCTCTTGAGGTGGACTCTCAATTTTCTGACCTCATAACTCATCCTCTGTAGTCCCGGAATCAGCCTTGTCGCTCTTCTCTGGACTTTTTCTTGTGCTGCTATGTCTGGGGGGCCCAAACCTGCACCCAAAACTCCAGATGAGGCCTCACCAGTGTATTATAAAGCTTGAGGAGAACCTCCTGTGACTTGCACTCCACACATCAAGGTGCTATATAACCTGACATAACCTGTTAGCCTTCTTAATGGCTTCTGGGCCCTGTCTAGATGTACAGTAGATAGTGATGAGTCCACTACGACTCCCAAGTCCTTCTCTTAAGGTCTATTTCCAGTTTTCAGACTTCTCATTATGGTATCAAACCTTGCATGTTCACTGCCCACATATAATTCTTTACATTTACTGCCATTTACTGCCCAAGCCTGTCCAAGTGCCTCTGTGATGATTCAACAGACTCTCAATGTTCTGCCATTCCACCCGCTGTAGCTTGGTATTCATCTGCAAACTTAACCAGCTTGTTCTTTGTTTCTCTATCCAGGTCATTTTTGTATATTAACTTCCCACTTCTTTCAGTCCATGCCCAACAATCTCACGTGAGACCTGATCAAATGCTTTATTGAAATGTTAAGATAAAATAATATCATAGGCGTCACGCTGGTTGTACCCTTGTGTTGCTTCCTCATAGAATTCCAGTATGATCGTGAAACGCGACTTTCCTACCTCGTCTGGATCCAATCTGACTGCTCACAATAACTCCTGTGCTTGCTAATGTGCTTCTTGATCTCCTCCTTAATAATTCCTTGCATTAATTACCTGTGATGAACATTAAGGGTGTGTGAGTGGTCTCTATAATGGACTGGCGCTCTCTCCAGGGTTGCTTCCTACCTTATTTCTGACGCTGCCAGGATGGAGTGAAGTAACTGGGCTGAGACTCGAGTGCTTCTGCTGCTCTGCTGGCTGATTTGCCTGCGTTACATCCACGGCTACTTCCTGTCCAACTGACAAAGAATCCAAGCAATGTCTTCATCTTTCTTCCTTCGTTTGGCCTGAGAAAGTATTTAATTTGCCAACTGCTGTTTAAAGGAACAAAACAAAAGGCTGAAAAAATGCTCGCTACCCCCAGACGTGGAAGTGTCCCAATTATGAAAACACATCGGCGGACAGGAAAAATGTTAGTTTTGTCACCTGCCGGGATCGATATCGGGCAGATAACAATGTTTATTTTTATAGTCCGCTTTGCACAGTCGGAAATAAATAAAAGCATCGGCGCAAAAACATTACAGGGGCCGGTGACGAGACACGCCGGAGGGGGCTTTGACTTGTGTCTCACTGTTAGCTTTGGGCCCAATGGATACTGGAAATGATCGAATATTTATGGAGGGGAGAAATAAGCAGAAATGTTGGGTACCTTTTATTATGTGGCCTTCTATCATCTCTCTTATAACGCCTTTTATCTTTCTTTTTAGTTTCTTTACTTTTTTTTCTTATTCTATTGTGTTCAGATCAGTGTTTGTATGTACAAGTATATGTATGTATATATATGTATGTATATATGATATATAATATACTGTGTGTGTACATATGTGTGTGTGTGTGTGTGTATATCGATCTATCTATCTTGAGATATAGATAGATATATCTATATCTATATCTAGATAGATAGATAGATCTATATCTATATCTATATCTAGATAGATAGATAGATCTATATCTATATCTATAGATAGATAGATATAGATATAGATATAGATATATCTATCTCTACACACACACACACACACACAATCAAGGTGGTCCATATCTAATTATGCAGATCCAGATCGTCTGGATGACTTTGATTTTTGCGGAGATGATTCTTCATGTTGTCAGTTTGCACACTTTTCGATGGTCTGGGATTTTTCTCGTGATTTTCTATGTAGTAAACTTAAGTTATAGCGTAATGAAAATTGCAAAGTTAGATCTATATATATATGTCAGTTAGTCAGTCATTTTCCAACCCGCTATATCCTATATCACGGGGGTCTGCTGGAGCCAATCCCAGCCAGCACAGGGTGCAAGGCAGGAACAAATCCTGGGCAGGGTGCCAGCCCACCACAGGGCACACCCCCACACCAAGCACACACTAGGGGCAATTTAGAATCGCCAATGCACCTAACCTGCATATCTTTGGACTGTGGGAGGAAACCAAAGTACCTGGAGGAAACCCATGGGGAGAACATGCAAACTCCATGCAGGGAGGACCAGGGAAGCGAACCTGGGTCACCTAACTGTGAGGCAGCAGCGCTACCCACTGTGCCACCGTGCCACCCTTTCGGGGTCTCACCCTGCTTTGTGCCAAGTGCTGCCAGGATGGGCTGGAGCTCCAGCTCCCCACAGTCCCGTAAACAATGGGTTTTGAAAATGGATAAACATGCTTTAGGTGATCATAAGATTTTGAAGAGCCTTCCAGTTCTGAAGATCATTGACTTAAGGTGAGAAGAAGCAGGCCAACTCGGAGGAAGGTCTGCACTGTGGAGTCGGGTCATTTACTGACATGGAGTCCTTTTTTGATTTTACTAACCCGACCCCCACCCCCACCCCCCCTTCATCCACCATGTCTGGCATGTAGTGATATGACATTCATGTGCTGAGTGAAGCCCCTCCATCACAGTAACAACGTGGTGTAAAACAAGCGGTTAACTTAACAAAACCGCCCAGCATGCTGTTACCTTTCCGCATTGGCAGGCCGGGATCATTTTTTAAAGAAACAGATGGCGGCGTGTTAAACTGCTGTCACTAAAGGTGCTAAGCACTTACGGTGGGGTAATTTATCATGGGAATTAATTACAACTCACAGCAGCCATTATTCAAGTGATGCGGCTTCTGAAAGGCCCCATGTTTCTTATGAAAAGGCTATCCCGTTCATATTTTTAAATTTTCATGAGGATGGCGAGAGAACTCCGAAGTGTGTCTTAAGGTCCCTTCTTAAGTGCAGGCTATGTTCTGGTATTCTGGGTGAATTTCTCAGTATTTGAAAAATGAAATTCTAGTCACTCTCTCGAAATCTGAAAAGCGCTTTAAGATGTGCTGTGCTCAGGTCTCACTTTATGGAGTTTTCTGGTTTTCTTCTCCCTTTTTCTCGGAGGCTGGTATGGCCCTCGTAGGAGTTTGTTACGATTGGCAGACCGCTAAACTCGACAAGCTGGAAGACGTGTGCGTGGCGCGTAACGTTCAAGAGCTGATATGACGGTTGGAGCATTTCACGTTGTTTTGGTGACTTTAGCAGAGAGCCTGTTATCACGTTTTTTATTTATTTATATATTTTAGTAACAATGAGTCGTATTCAAAAATAGCAACGATAAGAGAATGTAATTACATACATTAGTGGACTCCACACTTTTTAACAGCAGAGCGAGCTTCAATGCGCATATAAAACCCGGGATAAGGTTAGAAACCTGCTTTCTTAAAAACCACCCGCGAGTGCGCTTCTCGTGTCAAAATGCTCTGACGTTAATTAAATGGAGTTAAACTTCCTCATCAAGCGAGTATGAAGCCTGTGGTGATTCTCCTGTGTGTCATTCATATGGCGTGAAGTAATTAAAATCCATCGCCTTTTTTTACGTTTTTGACCCCCGCCACCGCTGAATGGCAGTATGGACACTGGCCGCCACGTCACCTGATCACACTGCTTCAACATCTCCGTAGTGTCACACACTTGTGCATGCATGGGAGACAGCTGGAGGGCTCACAAAGGGAGAATTGCATGCCGGACCAAGGAGTGCCAGGGGGCATTGATCCTTCCTCTTTTACATCGGTACATCATCTATGGGACATTTCGCCTGGATTTGATGATGCCACTTCCGGTTCATGAGCCCCAGACCATAGACTTAGAATTACTAGACGCCGCATGACCAACAGCATCGTACGTCCACGTCGCCGCCATATTGCGAGTGGCACTGCTGCGGAGTGAAGTAATGGATAATGTGCTGCTTGGGATTGTACAAACTGCTGTACGCTCCAAACCAAATCCCGGGGGATTACATTTCATAGGTAAGGCTGAACAATTGTTTTGGTCATATTTGGACATTAGAAAATCCCATTTTTTTTAAATCTTAGCACTCAAGGTTACCTTAAATTAAAATTAAACAACGTTAGTAAAATTAAAACAACAGAATGATAAATCACAAAGCAATAATTAGCAGACAAAGATAACTGGCAGTAACAGTGCAAAATTCACAATTGGTATGCCAGTTTGAAAAGATAAGTTTTGAGGGCAGTTTTAAAATGTGTTATTGAATCGAACTGACATATATGAGCCAGAAGAGAATTCCGGAGTTGAGGAGAACCAGGAGAGACGCTCGAGCTCCCATAGCACTGAGTCTGACGTGCGGTACAGAAAGTCGAGCTGCAGATGAGGATCTGAGTGAGCGAGAGGAGTGCAAGTCTGGAGGAGATCAATGAGGTTGTGGAGAGCTTTAAATGTTAAGAGCGGGATTTTGTATTGTATTCTGTAGTTAACAGGGAGCCAATGAAGTCGAGAGAGAATCGGTGTGATATGTTCAGTGGATTTAGAACAGCAGGTTATTATCCTGGCAGCAGAAATTTGGAAGAAGTTGTAAGCGATGGATACATTTTTGTGGGATGCCAGATAGAATAGCATTACAGTAATCTATACGTGAGGTGACTCGGGCATTAACCGATACTTCAGTACTGTGCTGCGTAAGAACAGGACGAAGTCTAGAAATGTTTCAGAGATGGAAGAAGGCAGTCCGAGAAATGTTACTTATATGGGAGGAATCATTTAATAATAATAATAATTTAATAGCTATTATTAGTATATAAATGGATATACAGTGATCCCTCGCTATATCACGCTTCGACTTTAACAGCTTCACTCTGTCACGGATTTTAAATGTAAGCATATCTAAATATATATCAAAGATTTTTCGCTGGTTCACGGATTTCTGCGGACAATGGGTCTTTTTATTTATGGTACATGCTTCCTCAGTTTGTTTGCCCAGTTGATTTCATACAAGTGACACTATTGGCGGATGGCTGAGAAGCTACCCAATCAGAGCAGGTATTACGTATTAAATAAAACTCCTCAATGATCTACAATATGCTTCCCGCGCGGTGCTTGGCATGCTTAAAAGCTGAACAGCACCTATTGATTTTTGGTTGTTTGCTTTTCTCTCTCTCTGATATTCTCTGCTCCTGACAGAGGGGCTGTTTGCACACTGGCCTAGAGGATACGGACACTCCTCTAAAAAAATGCTGAAAGACCACCTTGACATTGCTCCCTTCCTTGTAGCTGCTTTGTCCGGCGGTACCTCGCATACTTAAAAGCCTGAATAGCACCTACTGATTTTTGATTGTTTGTTTGCTTTTCTCTCTCTTTCTCTCTGATATTCTCTGCTCCTGACGCGCACTCCTTTGAAGAGGAAGATACGTTTGCATTCTTTTAATTGTGAGACGAAACTGTCATCTCTGTCTTGTCATGCAGCACAGTTTAAACTTTTGAAAAAGAGACAAATTTTTATTTGCAGTGTTTTAAAGTCCCTCTCTCTACAACCTCCTGTGTTTCTGTGCAAATCTGTGACCAAATCGTGACAATATAAAAATAACAATATAAACATATGGTTTTTAATTCGCAGATTTTCACCTTTCGAGGAGGGATCACTGTAAATAATTGCATGTAAATGATTCGCCAAAATCTGTTGTATGTAAATGATACTGCTTTAAATGTTATTGTTTTTTCATCAGAAAACCCGGTTTCCACGTCCATCTGTACTAGTTTAAATGGCACTTCTGCCACTCGCAATATGGCGGACACGCTGACGTATAGTGCTGACTGGGCAACACAGTGAATGCGGCGTCTATCTATATATGTCTATGCCCCAGATGATGACGTTACTTCTGGTCCAGGGCCCCGACGATGTCACTTTTGGTTTCCGGGCTCCTGACGATGATGTCATTTCCTGTTTCCCCAGGCCCTTGATGATGTCAGTACTGTTTTTCCAGGGCCCTGAAGATGTCACTTCCCCTGCCAAGCCTATGTATGGACAGCTACACCCAAACCATTCTCTGTGTCTTGTGCAATCCTTTCACAATCTCCTCCCCCCACTGCACTACATGCCATAGAGTAGATTATTATTATGGGTGGCACGGTGGTGTAGTGGGTAGCGCTGCTGCCTTGTAGTAAGGAGACCCATCTTGGTTCGCTTCCCGGGTCCTCCCTGTGTGGAGTTTGCATGTTCTCCTCGTTTCTGCGTGGGTTTCCTCCCACAGTACAAAGACATGCAGGTTAGGTGCATTGGCGGTCCTAAATTGTCCCTATTGTGTGTGTGTGTCTGTCTGTCTGTCTGCTGGCGCCCTGCCCAGGGTTTGTTCCTGCCTTGCGCCCTGTGTTGGCTGCGATTGGGTTGAATGGATGGATGTTATTTTATGCCCATCCAACATACTCAAATGCCACATGTCGATTCACCCAGAACTAGCACTTTGAGCTACAGGTATATTATTTGTATGAAAATGTGCTATATAAATAAATGTTGTTGTAGTTTAACCTGGTTATTTACTTTATATGGTATTTTTATAGAAGTTTGTTTGTGTGTGTGCCCTGCAGTGGGCTGGCGTCCTGCTTGGGAATCATTTCCTGCCTTGCATCCTGTGTTGGCTGGGATTGGCTCCAGCAGAGCCCCGTGACCCTGTGTTAGGATATAGCGGGTTGGATAATGGATGCCGATTATTATTGCTATTATTATTATTATTATTATTAATAATTTTCTGTCTGCCAATTTCCACTCCTTTTTTTGCTCATCTGTGCAACTGAGCCCGGTGAAGGACTGGCGTACCGATATACGTGCGCTTCTCGACTTGCACTCAGTGCTACTGGGATTTTATCATTTCTGTTATCTCCTTTTCATTGTTCTTTTTAGTTTCTTTACCTTTTGTTCCTCATTCTAATGTGTGTTCAGATCAGTATGTGTATGTATAAGTATAAGTATGTGTATATACTGTAAAATATAGTATATATATATGTATGTATGTATGTATGTATGTGTGTGTGTGTGTGTGTGTGTGTGTGTGTGTGTGTGTGTGTGTGTATATGTGTATATTATTATTATTATTATATATATATATATATATATAAATTATACAGTACAGGCCAAAAGTTTGGACACACCTCCTCTTTCAATGTGTTTTCTTTATTTATTCATGACCATTTACAGCACTCCATCACTCTCCTTCTTGGTCAAATAGCCCTTACACAGCCTGGAGGTGTGTTTGGGGTCATTGTCCTGTTGAAAAATAAATGATCGTCCAACTAACCTGACTTCTGCACAACACAACTGCTGGTCCCAACCCCATTGATAAAGCAAGAAATTCCACTAAATAACCCTGATAAGGCACACCTGTGAAGTGAAAACCATTTCAGGTGACTACCTGTTGAAGCTCATCGAGAGAATGCCAAGAGTGTGCAAAGCAGTAATCAGAGCAAAGGGTGGCTATTTTGAAGAAACTAGAATATAAAACATGTTTTCAGTTATTTCACCTTTTTTTGTTAAGTACATAACTCCACATGTGTTCATTCATAGTTTTGATGCCTTCAGTCATGAAAATAAAGAAAACACATTGAATGAGGAGGTGTGTCCAAACTTTTGGCCTGTACTATATATATAGAGATAGATAGATATAGATATATATATATAGATGAGTGCCCACTACACTGCCCACCCACCCACAGAGTGAGGACGAACCGGGGAAGAGAGTATTTTTTGGGAATTTTTATTGCTATTATTATTAATAATAATTTTCCGTCTGCGGATTTCCACTCCTTTTTTGCTCCTCTGTACAACTGAGCCTGGTGAAGGAGTGGCGCACCGACCCGTGTGCTTCTCAACTTGCACTTGGTGCTACTGGCCTTCTATCATCTCTCTTATAACGCCTTTCATCTTTCTTTTTAGTTTCTTTACTTTTTTTTTTTTTTCCTCATCTTGGATTTTATTAATGCAGTTTATTTTTTTTTTTTTTACTTCAAGAAGTGTTCTGCTTGGCTAATCTTTACTTTTCAAAATAATCCGACTGCAGGCCTTGTTTAATGCGCTACCTCGAGATCGAGTCGCTGAGTTTAGTGCTGTGCGTTCAGCTCATCAACAAAAAGTTTGTGTTTTCTGAAATACGGTTCAGTTGATCGAGCCTCCCTGTGGGACATCCTAAAACTTGGCGGGACCCCCTCGAGGTTGCTGGATATCATGGCCGGCCCGCCCACTGGTAAGGTGAGTGCTGTGCAGAGTGGAGGGAGACCCTCTGGGTTTTCCCCAGTTGATTCTGAGGTTCATCAGCGGTGTGTTCTGCTCCTACTCTGTTCAACGCTTGTATAGACTGGGTGTTGGGCAGGGTGGTGGGGTCCAGTGGCTGGGGGGCATCTGTTGGTGAAGAAAGATTTACGGATCTTGACTTTGCTGACGATGCTGTGATCTTCGCGGAGTCAATGGAGGCTCTGATCGGGGGTCTCGAGAGACTGAGTGAGGGGTCTGAGTGTCTGGGGCTTATGCTGGTGAGGTAGTTTTTTTCTCCGCCCTCTCCCCAGTCTACCCAACAGTCACTTTCCTCCTGGGCTTCAGCCTGGCTGGGACTCTACAATAATAATGAGACGATTAATTGGGGACATCACTTTTGGTGGCCGGTTCCTAATAGAAGAAACCGTAGTAGTGATAATAATAATGATATGAGACTTGACGTCTGCGGTGGGCTGGCGCCCTGCCCGGGGTTTGTTTCCTGCCTTGCGCCCTGTGTTGGCTGGGATTGGCTCCAGCAGACCCCCTTGACCCTGTAGTTAGGATATAGCCTGTTGGATACTGGATGGATCGTTGGTTGGTTGGTGGGACTTAACGTTGACAATAAGTCGGACATTTTCTAAATCTCGGTAGTTTGTCAGCGTTCTCTGTATCGCCTTATTTTACTCCCGTTTCCTGTCGTCCGCGTGTGGCGGGATTTCGTTGCGTCTCCCATTTTAATTTAACCGGAGGCTACGAGAGTCAATGGGACATAATGAGGCTCATTTTATTTGTTCCCAGTTGCCGTTCACTTTATTGACTTTATATTTCTGAAGACTGGGGGGGCCGCACAGCACCGGTCTCGCACCAGTCTCGCTCGTCCGCTTCATGCGACGGAGTTTACCGTTCATACGCTTGATTTTTGACGAACGGTACATTTGGAACTGTTATCCACACACACGCGCATGCGCGCGCACACACACACACACACACACACACACACACACACACACACACACACACACACACACACACACACACACACTGTGCACATGCTGGCCTCCAGTTTATTCCAACAGGAAATCTCCTTTTTTATTTTTTAAATAGCAAGAGGGGGAAAAAACACTCCACAGTGAACTTTATAAAGCTGACAACTTGTTTATTTAACGTTCGTATTATTAATGAACATGAGTAGTAGGGGCTGGGGGGGGGTGACGGGCGGGCCCCTGTGGTTAAATCAAAAGACGTTTGCCTCCCCCAGTGCATGGCTTATGTGACTTTGCTGGAAAGGAAATTATGAATTTTGTTTTGGAATAACACGGAAACCATTGTCCAAACATACAGTACCTTCAATTGGGGTGTACTCACAGCGGATTAGACGGACACACTGCATAAACACGTCTCCCACTTTACCTTTCCACTCAAGATGTTCTGTTCAGTTCTAAGGTTATCTTTCACAGCATTGTTTTCTGTTTGCGTCTCTTGTAGGTATGTGATCCGAGGCATTAATGTGATTACAGCTTTGGTTTTGTGTTGCCTAAAGAGTTTATTTCTTCATTTAAAGCTTGTGACCCACAATTCAGTGCAGGCCACTTTATTGTTGTGTTGTGCTATTCATCGAGGATTCACATAATGCCCTTCTCCAAAAAAATAATTGCAGTTAAACTCAATGGACCACTGAGGGATCTGCTCCCTTGCCCCACAACATAAAGTCTGAGGGCGGTCCTTCAGCTGTGACATCATGGTGGCCCCGCCTCTCTGGGCTTGGGACACAAAACACAGTAAAACATCGAACTCTGTCCAGTCACCTGTCATCTGCCCCTTACCCGGTACGGGTCTTTGGAGGATGCAGTCTAAGGGGATAATAGAATGAGCGTGTAGTGTCACACAACAGGAGGAACCCACCTCAGAGATTTTCTAAATAATGTGAATAGCAGGGGGATAAAAAAAAAAAAAAACACATGGTAATAATGTAGGGGAGGGAGGTGGAAAAGTAGCCCAAAACTCTTCATCGAATTTAGAAAAGTAGCCCAAAAAATGCAAGTCACAAAAGCCCTTTAACCCGCAGATTGTAATAAAATATTAATGAGCCTCCTCAGCTCTGACCTAAATAGCCAGGGGGAGAGCACAGGTGTTTACGTAGGGGGACAACTTAGAGTTGTTAAGGGCTTACTCATTGAGAGGAGAATAAAAAAAGGATAAGTGTGTGTGTGTGTGTGTGTGTGTGTGTGTCTGTCTTTCTGTCTGGTAGCTACGTCTCTTCATTCCAGCAGATGGCAAAGCACAAACTTTTGTGAATAATAAAATGCATTGCATTTGTTATTCCAACAAGTGGTGCATTACAGACATTAACATTGCTTTCAATACTATCTTACCGAAAGGCATATAACAGATGGTGAATCACAAACATTAGCGTTGCTTTTGTGAGTCCCATACCAAATGGCATATAACCGATCCAACAGATGGTGCATCACAATCATTTGTGATAAAATGCATCGCATTTGTTATTCCAACAAGTGGTGCATTACAGACATTAACATTGCTTTTGTGACTCCCATATCAAATGGCATATAACAGATCCAATGGACGGTGCATCACAATCATTTCTGATAAAATGCAT
>JANRMT010061414.1:5655657-5673832 GCA_026402145.1 Polypterus bichir lapradei | reverse complement strand
ACAGATCCAATGGACGGTGCATCACAATCATTTCTGATAAAATGCATCGCATTTGTTATTCCAACAAGCGGTGCATTACAGACATTAACATTGCTTTGAAGACTATCTGACCAAAAGGCATATAACAGATGGTGAATCATAAACATTAGGGTTGCTTTTGGGAGTCCCATACCAAATGGCATATAACAGATCCAACAGATGGTGCATCACAATCATTTGTGATATAATGCATCGCATTTGTCATTCTAACAGATGGAGAATCACAAACATTAACACAGCTTTTACAAATCCCATGCCAAATGGCATACAATAGAAACCTATGCATTGTGTTTACCATTCCAACAGGATTCATAAACGCAGTGTTAATGCTTGCAGTGCGCCATCTGTTGGAATGACAAATGCAAAGCATTTTATGACTACAAATTTGTATTGCACCCTCTGTTGGAAAGAGAAATGCAATGCACTTTATTACTACATGCTTTGAAAAGTACACTCCAATAAAGGGAGCAGTGCAAACGTTAACGCTGAGGTCTATGTCGATTTTTTTAGATTTCAGCCCATCTTACATGAGTAACACAGTTAACTGAAAATAAATACAAAGCAAAATCTATACAGCTGTAAGTAACAAAATATGTCACCTGGTGAGACTTTTAAAATATTTCTAGGAAGCCCTTGATTCTGATTTTAATAGAGCCGCAGCAGATTCCCAATTCCTCTGGGACGTTCAAACGGAGCGCGTGCCTCCTCTCCTGGGGTGGCAGGTGACACTCTCCTGACCCAGTTTTGTCTAAACATTTACAAGTCGCACATGAGCTGACCTGCGCTCCTGTACTCAAGTTTGCTTTTCTTGGTGTGTCTGGCATTAATAAGAGATGTGTTTCCCTCTGTGTGATTTATATGACATTTTTGGAGTAGGCTGCCTGCTAAAAATATTCCCATCAAAGTGAAACGCATTTTTTTTTTTCTTTTTTCTAACTTCGGGAAACAAGCTGTCTAAGATAACAAAGCAAAGATGAGTGAAATTCAATTTACTGTACATTAACTTTTGTGTTTGACTTACTTAATGGTTATGCATTTGGTGGTCTTCCCAGCGTTGTTTGCTGTTCCTTTGTGGAAATATGCAGGTTCTCAGTCCTTTATGGACCAGATGGAGTGAGTTCTGTATTCCGACTGAAGAAACGGCAATTTGCCGATGTTTAACTTGGGTTCATTTGCAAATCGCATTGAAGAAATGCATTAATTGCACCAGTCGGCATACAGATAAATGGTATAATCTGAAACGCGTCCTGTAACTTTTTATATCTAAAGGTCCAAAAATGAGCTCACCGGACCACAAAAAAAAAAACAAAACAACAAGTCGGTGCCCACGTAAGAGGGGAGACATACTACAGACACCAACAGAGGGCGCCCCAGTATGAATACCAGCCTACAAATAGCCATGTCGTGCATGACGTGGTTCATACTGTGACAAGGAGTGATGGTGTGCCACCCATGTGCGTTTGGTTCTCTCTGTGACCAACGGGTCTCACGACGGACAATTCGCAAAAAGGGGTTATTGTAGTCAGCCGTGCCAACGGGCATAGTGTGCAGGAAGTTTACGACTTTACAGGTGTGTCCAACAGTACAGTACAATACAATACAATTTATTTTTGTATCGCCCAAAGTGCCGCAATGAGCTTTAACAGGCCCTGCCTCTTGACGGACCCCCAGCCTTGACTCTTTAAGAAGACAAGGGAAAACTTAGTAGGGAAAAAATGGAAGAAACCTCGGGAATGGCAGTTGAAAGAGAGACCCCTTTCCAGGTAGGTTAGGGTGAGCAGTGGGTGTCAGAAAGAAGGGGGTCAATACAACACAATACACAGAACAGAACACAAGTAATCCTCAATACAATATAATAGTGAAATAAAAATATTACACGTACATCGCAGTCAACCGCTAATCATCGGCAGAACTGCAGTCAAAAGGCGGAGCTCACAGATTGAGGCCACCACTGTGTGTCGCGCATTGTGACAGCAAACAATTCCTGCAGGTGTTCTGAATTTTATCGATTTACTTACAAACCCCTGTGCTCGTGTGAAAGCCGCGGTGGAACACACTGTGTTACCTTTTGTGCTTCATCTCCAGAGTGGACACAGAATGGCCACCTCACTCTCTTCCAAAAGTTGACAACGGTCACAAGCCCAGGGACGAAAACTGCGTGTGACCGGCACGGAGGACATTCTGAATGATTCTCGCCTCTCAATTGGCCCGCAAAAAAAGTCCCCAGATTTGAATCCCATGGAAACTCTGTGGGACTATTTGGAGCAACGAGCGAAACGCCGGCGAACGATTAGGCCAATCTGTGGGATTTGGTGTTGGGAGGATGGCTGAACGTTTGAGTCACCTGCTTCCACAAACTGATGGCGTCCATGCCAGACCAGAATCGCAACTGATCTTCTGTCACTAGGAGTTATGTACTGATATATAAAAAAACTTTTATTATTATTATTAATATTATTTTTAGATGAGATTTAGCCAGAAGTGACTAATTCTTTGTCTGGTAAGCTTAGCTAAAAGGATCAAAAGACTTTGGCATATACAAGGGTCGTTCAAAAAGTCTCTGCAGAGTTTTTTGTAACTCTATTTATTAAGAATTTCCAAAAACAAATGGCTTTTCTACACAGTCACCTGTGCGATGCAATTTTCCTAGTGTCGTACCAACTTTTTAATGCCATCGGTTAAAAAATTCTTCTGTTTTCGCGAATCAGCTCCATGGTTCTTTCTTCATTCCTCGTGGTCTCGTGGCTGTAGCCGGACGTCCGGTAGCGCTCTGCATCCGTCACACTAGTACGGCCATTTTCGAACATTTCAATCCACTCACGGACGACTCTATGAGAGAAAACTTGATCCCGGCACACCTTCTGCCCATGATGAACTCGTTTTAAAGTCACCGTCTCGATCCACTGCACTAATTCCCTTCATCATTTTAAACACTTCAGTCTGGTCTCCCCTTCATCTTCTTTTCCTTAAACTATAAAGCCTTAGCCCTTTTAATCTTTCCTCATAACTCATCCCCTATAGACCTGGAATCAGCCCTGTCACTCTTCTCTGGACCTCTTCTAGCGCTGCTATGTCCTTTTTGTAGCCTGGAGACCAAAACTGCACACAGGACTCCAGATGAGGCCTCACCAGTGAGTTATAAAGACTGAGCAGAACCTCCTGTGACTTGTACTGCACACATCAAGGCGCTATATAACCCGACATTCTGTTAATCTTCTTAATAGCCTCTGAACACTGTCTGGTCGTTGATAGTGTTGAGTCCACTGTGACTCCTAAATCCTTCTCATAAGGTGGACTCTCAGTTTTCTGATCTCTTAACTCGTCCCCTATAGTCCTGGAATCAGAATGTCGCTCATCTCTGGACTTTTTCTAGCGCTGCTATGTCTGGTGGGCCCAAAACTGCACCTAGGACTCCAGATGAGGCCTCACCAGTGTGTTATAAAGTTTCAGCAGAACTTCCTGGGACTTACACTCCACACATCAAGGCGCTATATAACCTGACATAACCTGTTAGCCTTCTTAATGGCTCCTGAAACTGTCTGGAAGTCGATAGCTTAGAGTCCACTATGACTCCTTAATCCTTCTCATAAGGTGGACTCTCGATTTTTCCAAATGCCCATTGTGTATTCAAAAGAACAGAGCACTGTTCCTCTTTGGCTTCTCAGTCATCTTCACCACAGGGTGACAACTTTTATACTAAACTGCCAGGGCAGCCGGCTTTCCAGACAGAAGTAGTCAGATGACACTCTCGGACATGACCAATCTCTGTTCCTCCTTCCCACCTTCACCGTTTCCAACGAAAATATTAAAGTGTGGGAACTTTTTGAATGTCCCTATATATCTCTGTCTCTCTATATCTCTATATCTCTATTATCTAACCTGCTATATTCTAACTACAGGATCACGGGAGTCGTCTGTCTATCTATCTATCTATCAGCAGGGGGCAGAGCCCCCTAGTAGCAGATTTAGGATGGGCGCTATGCGCCAGCCACTTCACGTCTCTGCCACTCATGTATCTGGATTTCACTTTCACCAAATAACAAATCTTTTATTTCTCGCAGATACGCCTCTTCATTGTTTAGAAACACTACTTTTCCCTGATGGTAACACAAATTAGACGATCTACAAGTCTCTGACTTAAAGTTTAAAGCCAAACAATATTTACATACTTCTGTCATATCACCTACTGTATGTCCATATATTTGATCTCTTTTTTCTGTTCCGTTATTTCCGTTGTTCCGTTTGGTTGCACTAATGCAATCTTTACTATCAGTTTTTTGAGACTTTTGAATTTTAGTACTTCCACTATCTGTAACCTGCTCTCCCTGTGTATCGCACCAACGTTTTTGATCTACTCTTTGTCTTTTATTTCCGACCCCGCTTGGAGCTGAGAGCGCAGGAACTGTGTCTGACAATAGCATTCACACGAATGACAAGTGATCGGTCCGTGGGCATGGTTGTAAATGTTTGTTTGAGAGGAGGGCGGGACTTGTCAAAATTTCTTGGCAAAAAGTCTTGTCTCGCAGGACCTGAAATTATCTCTCGCGGGATTTGAGATTATCTCAGAGAAAGTCTTGTCCCAGGATTTCCTTTTATAATAGGGAGATATTTTTAGGATGGAGGAATCTGTGTGGGGAAAATAACCGACAAAGGCCTGGTGAAAAATGTGCCGACTCTAGAGAGCTGTTATTTGAACCCCGGATTAAAATAACGGGAAGGCAAGAGGACTAACCACTGTGCCAAAGTGTGTCTTTATCACAAATGAATACGCAATTCAATTCAAAGATTACAATTTATCTGCTTTATGTTCACTGATTTGTCATCTTGTCCACACCATTCTGTTTTGAGTACTTGTATTGTAGCATTTATCGCCAAAGTGAATTTGACAAATATTTTTCCTTTAACTCCAAGATTCATTTTTAAAAACATTAATACCTTCACTCTTCTAAGCTCTAGAGTTCTAAGCTCAAGACTCAGGGCTATGGTGATAAGTGATCAATATGTATGTAGCTATTTTTCCTTTTCCAACCGAAAATCCTGTTTACATTATGGCAGGCGTGAAGAATCCTATTGGAATTGCATTCTTCGGACGGCACGTGGAAGCCTGTGTGGGAGAGATTATGTGAAAATAAACCTGGAGAAGCCAAAAGCCCCCTAGAAAATCTGCGTCAGATGGTGACGGTCCTTATCACCGCTCCTACACAACTGCTTATAGCTCTACCTCCCGTCTCTGGCTCCTGACTCTCCCAGGGCTACGTAAGGTGCCAGCCTCACCCGGCATAACTGCGGACGCAAAGAGACCTGTGGGGTGCTGAAGAACGGCTGAAATTTCACTCCGTTTATTTCTGCTGCCCTTTTTAAATGACAATTATTGAAAAGTCTGAAAGAAAGATTGAATTGTGATGGATTAGCACTTTACAGGCCATTTAGGTAGATAGATGGATGGGGAAAGGAAAGGAAATTCCCTATATGAGAGAAATACATGGAGAAAGGAAAGGCACTATACAATAGATCAATCGCATATATGGATAGCCTTCATATGTGAGAGAAGCAGATAGATGGGCATTAGAAAGACACTCTATGAGAGAGATACATGGAGAAAGGAAAGGCACTATATAATAGACAGACGGGTTGATTGATAGCCCTTTTTTGCTATACCTGTAAATGGGAAATTTACCTTTTTACAAAAGCTCAAGAAATGTTATAACAAGTAATAGCAACCCTTTACTACACTACAGAACTGTTAAAAAGAAGAAAAACTTCTAACTTGGCTAAAAAGAGTGCGGTTCCGGTGAGACATCATAGACACATTGCCATAAGAATGATTTAGCCCCAGTAGCATTTCTTGAAACACTTACTTCTATTGGATAAAAGTCATCCATGTCATTATGTTGAAGTGAAGAATTGCAGCATTGTTCATAAAGGCCTTCAGTTTTATCATCATTTTCTGCTCCACAACCACCTCCAGCGAGACCAGAAGGCCTCCCAAAACCGAGTCTGCCTTCTTAATCAGCTTGTTGATCCGGTGGGCTGATCTTGAAGTGACATTACCGGCTGACCACACCACACTATACCACACCGGCTACCACAGAATTGTAGAACATGTAAAGGCGGTCAGTCCTCTCATTAAAGGAACTCGGTCTCTTAGGCGTACTCTGTGGCAGCACTGTTAAAAGCAATGGGAATCAGGAGAACTCGCAAAGTCAAAATAACATGTCCTAGGTTGTAACTGTGAAGTTGTGAAATAAATTCATAAAGCTCAGAAAGTGGACCAAGAACTGAAATCAGGAAATGAAAAGACGTTATCATAGAGCGCCAACTACTGGAGTGGCGGAGAATTGCCATCATCAGAGCACTTTATATAGCTATATATATATTGTCAAGCTTGGGTCGCAAAGTTACACAGGAGAGTACAGAAGGTTTTCCAAGGAGTAGAAACTTTATTGATGTTCAGGCAGATACAAACACAAGTCTCCTACAGAGGCGATCCAGCCACATGAGGGAACAGCTGTCAAACTTGAGGCCTCAGCCCTGACTCCTGCTCAAAAGAACACAAAGTCTGCTTCATTGAGGGGGTCCAGCAGCCGGAGCAGAGGGAGTTTTGGGAAGTGAGATAGGAGAGTGAGACCTCAGGATGGCCGCGGCTCCGTCTTTTAAATGTTCGAAGCCCAGCAAGTCGGTAGCTGATCCCGTTAGAGTGTGTTTGTTTCCCATAAAAAAACTGTTTAAGAGAGACTTTCTGAAAGGTGGCTGAATTCCCTTGCAGCAGCCGCTCGTGTTGTGATGAGGGAGGCTGAACGCACCCCTAGGAGAACTGGTCGCTCCTCCAAAACCCCCTTTTTGCTCGAAACAGCTGCTCGTTTGCTGCTGCTTCTGCGTGATCTCCATCTCGAAAATTTAAAAGTCTGTACAGCAGCTGTCCTTCTCTTTATCCTTTATTTCCGGCCCCGGGCATGGTTAAATCTCTTTTAGTTTATAATTTAAAAACAGAATAAGAATCTAAAAATGTAACAACAGCATTTAAGTTTGATAGATTCTGAAAAGAATGATACCAAACATATATGTAGGTTTTAAAATAAGCCAGATTTAAAATGTGACATAAAAACATCACATAAAATCGTCAAACAAAATTATATAGAGATATCTCGATATCTCGATATATCGATAGATAGATAGATATATAATCTAATAGAGAGAGATAGATAGAGATATATAGATATCTCTATCTGTCGCTTCCCTGGTCCTACCTGCGTGGAGTTTGCATGTTCTCCGCATGTCTGCGTGGGTTTCCTCACACAGTCCAAAGACATGCAGGTTAGGTGGATTGGCAATTCTATATTGTCCCTAGTGTGTGGGTGTGTGTGCCCTGCGGTGGGCTGGCACCCTGCCTTGCGCCCTGTGTTGGCTGTGATTGGCTCCAGCAGACCCCTGTGACCCTGATATATATATAGTAGATACACAGTATAATATATGTGTATATATTGTGTCGGATGGCCGGGACCCATGCCCGTCCGGGATGCCCCTTTGTCACTAGATCCGGGGGAGCAGCCATGCTACATCCCTTGGAACCTTTGTTGGCAGCCCCCCTGGGTTGCATCGGGGCCACTTTCGTGGATCACTGCAGCTCATCTTGGCACTGCTTAACGAGCCTGTCTGGGCGGGAGTGCAGCCACACCCGGAAGTGCAGCCAGAAGTAGGTCAATGTCCTACATCTCGCCCAGTTTCACGTCCTTCTTACTGTGTGTGTATGTGTATGTATGTATAATATAATATCTATACTAATAAAAGGTAAAGCCCTGACTGACTGACTGACTGACTGACTGACTGACTGACTGACTGACTCACTCATCACTAATTCTCCAACTTCCCGTGTAGGTAGAAGGCTGAAATTTGGCAGGCTCATTCCTTACAGCTTACTTACAATAGTTAGGCAGGTTTCATTTCGAAATTCTACGCGTAACAGTCATAACTGGAACCTACTTACATCCATATATACGGCCATAGCCTGCAGCTCGGTCGCTGTGTGAGGCGGAGTTGCGTCCCTCATTGTCACACCTCCCATGTAATTGAGTGCCTGCTCATATAAGGCCGTCTGTCGGCAGCAATCCAATAGATACGCTGCCGCTAAATATTCGCGGGTGAAGGACTGAGCTTATGCAAGTGAAGATGAGATGGTCAGGGATAGACTAGTGTTTGGCACAAACTCGGCAAAAGTTCGAGAGAAACTTTTAAGTGCCCTGTCTTAGCTAACATTAAATAAAGCTGTGGACATCGCAAGATCGCACGAGATAGCACAAGCACAGCTGAGAACCTTTGATGCATGTACTCCGAGTGGCTCATGTAAACTGACTGTGAACGCAGTACGCAGACAACAAGCAAGAGCTCCAAAGAGTGCTGAACATAAAACGCATTACACAATTGAGACGGCAGCAAAAGAATATGAAGCGAGTGACGCATACACGCACGCATATTCATAAGTGCAGCTACTGCGGAAACAAAGCACGGTGTAAACCTAAAGTTTAAATTAAGTTCATAGACACGCTGCCGCTGGCGTTTGTCATGCCTAAGACGAATACGATATTCGCGAGATACAAGTTTAATGAGAAGACACGTGGTATAAACGAGACTTTTGATCACTTTGTAACCGAGTTAAAATTGCTGGTGACGGACTGTGCTTATGCAAACGAAGATGAGATAGTCAGGGATAGAATAGCGTTTGGCACAAACTCAGCGAAACTGCGAGAGAAACCTTTAAGTGCCGGGTCTGAGCTAACATTAAATAAAGCCGTAGACATCGCAAGATCGCACGACATAACATAAGCACAGCTGAGAACCTTTGATACATGTACTCCGAGCGGCTCACGTGAACTGACTTTGCAAGACTGGGAAAGATAAACCCATGCATGCAGTGTGTGATGTCTCAGATAAAGAGGAAGACGAGCTGCTTATTGATGCAGTAGGAAATGAACAACCCTCTGACGCTGAACAAGCCTTTGTAGACATATCAATAGGAAAGCAAGGTGTAAAGCTTAAGTTTAAATTACGTTCATAGACAAGCTGCCGCTAAATATTCACAGGCAAATCCACAACTTAATACTGGGAATGCCTGTTAAACATCTTAGATTCATGAGTACAGATTTGGATAGTGAACACTTCAATGAATGAAACCTGTTATCTTTACAACAGTTGACAGACACGGAATGTAACTTGAACACAACACATCCTCCAAATACGAACCTGATTGAAAGAAATAATGATAATCAAATCCTTGATGACAGCAACACTCATAACAGTGACAAAACAATTACATTGACAGTCATGTTACGTTATTTTTAAAATGTTTCCTTTTCTTTGTCATAACTTCTTTAACACACTACTTAAAGCGCGGGTATTTTGCTAGTAATATAATATTATAATGCTAAAGAGAGGATACACATAGCTTCTTTTGCTATTGGCGGGACACTGGGACACTCCCAGTATTACCATTTTGAAGGAAAGGTTCCGACTCGATGTGCGCTCGTGGGGTTCCTGCAGTTGCCTCCCTCTGTCTGTCAAAGTGGCCAGAGCTACAGTTGTGCTTGAAAGTTTGTGAACCCTTTAGAATTTTCTAGATTTCTGCATAAATTTGACCTAAAACATCATCACATTTTCACTCAAGTCCTAAAAGTAGACAAAGAGAAACCAGTTCAACAAATGAGACAAAAATATTATACTTGGTCATTTATTTATTGAGGAAAATTATCAAATATCACATATTTGTGAGTGGCAAAAGTATGTGAACCTCATGGATGATCAGTTAGTTTGAAGGTGAAATTCGAGTCAATGGGATGCCAATCAGGTGCGAGTGGGCACCCTGTGTTATTTAAAGAACAGGATCTGTCAAAGTCTGCTCTTCACAAGACATGTTTGTGGAAGTGTATCATGGCACGGACAAAGGAGATTTCTGAGGACCTCACAAAAAGAGTTGTTGATGCTCATCAGGCTGGAAAAGGTTACAAAACCATCTCTAAAGAGTTTGGACTCCACCAATCCACAGTCAGACAGATTGTGTACAAATGGAGGAAATTCAAGACCATCGTTACCCTCCCCAGGAGTGGTCGACCAACAAAGATCGCTCCAAGAGCAAGGCACACGCGTAATAGTCGGCGAGGTCACAAAGGACCTCAGGGTAACTTCTAAGCAACTGAAGGCCTCTCTCACATTGGCTAATGTTCATGTTCATGAGTCCACCATCAGGAGAACACTGAACAACAATGGTGTGCATGGCAGGGTTACAAGGAGAAAGCCACTGCTCTCCAAAAAAAACATTGCTGCTCGTCTGTAGTTTGCTAAAGATCACGTGGACAAACCAGAAGGCTATTGGAAGAACGTTTTGTGGACGGATGAGACCAAAAGAGAACTTTTTGGTTAAAATGAAAAGCGTTATGTTTGTAAAAGGAAAACACTGCAGTCCAGCATAAGAACCTTATCCCATCTGTGAAACATGGTGGTGGTAGTATCGTGGTTTGGGCCTGTTTTGCTGCATCTGGGCCAGGACGGCTTGCCTTCATTGATGGAACAATGAATTCTGAATTATATCAGAGAATTCTAAAGGAAAATGTCAGGACATCTGTCCATGAACTGAATCTCAAGAGAAGGTGGGTCATGCAGCAAGACAACGACCCTAAGCGCACAAGTCGTTCTACCAAAGAATGGTTACAGAAGAATAAAGTGAATGTTCTGGAATGGCCAAGTCAAAGTCCTGACCTTAATCCACTCGAAATGATGTGGAAGGACCTGAAGCGAGCAGTTCATGTGAGGAAACCCACCGACATCCCAGAGTTGAAGCTGTTCTGTACGCAGGAATGAGCTCAAATTCCTCCAAGCCGGTGTGCAGGAATGAGCAAAAGTTACCAGAAACGTTTAGTTGCAGTTATTGGGGGGTCACAGCAGATACTGAAAGCAAAGGTTCACATACTTTTACCACTCACAAATATGTCATTCGATCATTTTCCTCAATAAATAAATGACCAAGTATAATATTTTTGTCTCATTTGTTTAACTGGCTTCTCTTGAGTGAAAATCTGATGATGTTTTAGGTCATATTTATGCAGAAATATAGAAACTTCTAAAGGGTTCACAAACGTTCAAGCCCCACTGCTGTTTCCGATGTACTGTACAGTCTGCAGTGATGTCTTCCATCCTCCCTTAGGTGAGCTCTAATGTTCAGTGCAGCTACCACAGCTTTCTACTTTTCTCAGTCTTTGATTACAAAATACGAAGATGCACTTGACAAACATGGGCTTCAGTCTTTTGCTGACATTCGTTAAATGGAAATCGCATGCAGTAACTGTTGACCATAAAGTGACCGTCAGACCATGGGGTCCCCCCGCTGTCTGAGTGGTCCCCACTTGTCTCTTGCCATCTCTCTGTTGGTTGCTTACATGGCACTCGCGTTTCCTCCCTAACAGCCGGTTTGCACGGTTTAAAATGCTTTCTGCTGTGCCAGTTTGTGGCCTTAGTTGCCCGTATTGAGCACAACGGTGCACTATGGAGTAAGCCTCATGGACCTCAGTGGCACACTTCAAACCTTTGGCTACACCCTTTAATCTCGCTTTCAATTTCAGGAATAAAGAGAAGTCGCACGGAGTGATGTCTGCCGTATACGTGGGGCGCAAAGCAACAGCCACGTTGTTTTTGGTGTATTAAAACTCCGGTTGGACACCGTAAAGTAGGCCTGCTGTGAGTGCACCATGGAGAAACGGGACCGCTTTGGCCCCCGGATCCTGTGACCCTGCACTGGGTTTGCTAGTGGAAGGGTGGGTAGACGTTTACAGGGCGTCAAGTGATGGCTCATCTTTGAGAAGTGCTGCTTCTGTCTTCATCAGCTCTTCAAGTTCAAATTCAGTGTCAGACACTCTTGACAGGAAGCTGATATGCAGGCCTTTGTCCAGGACTTCATGGAAGCCTCTGCTAGGCTATGCTTTGCACGGATTCATGTTTCCTTTGGCCGTGCCGTGTGTACCTCCGTGTAGTTACTTGAATGTCTTATTGTGATGTATAATTTCCTGGAAGTGGATGTAGTCATTAAAGGGGAAGTTTAGGATCTGATCCTGACAAAAAAAATCTCCACCCTTCCTCAGCATCTTTGTTTCCAGGAATTTGTTTGGAAGCGCTTAGCAACGAGCGGACGAGTTAGCTGATCACCGCTGCTTTAGTTTGGCCATTTCCTGTTGGACTGGGCGTTTGGCAGCCCCACAGTATTAAAGGTAATTAAATCAAGTAAAACAAGTATCCACTGGGATATAGCATGGAAATGGTGTAATGGAGGAATTTATATTAAGTAATAATTCAATCAAAAGAAAGTATGAAGTTACAGCTATATACAACACGTACATATCCACTTTAATAAAAGGATAAGCGCATCTCTGTGTCTGTCTGCCTGCTATGTGTCTGTCATTCCAACAGATGGCCCATCTCATATGTCAGTAGTAATACAATACATTGTATGTGCCATTCCAACAGATGCCGCATCATAAACCTTACCACTGTGTTTTGTTGTGTAGTGTCCAATGGTGATGCCGTTTTCCTTTTTATTTTCTTTATTGTGTAGATAGAGAGAGAGAGAGGTTGGGAACAGGCGCTGATATTTCATGAAGCATTGGCCAAAATGTCTCGAATCCCATACACTTCCCACTCTGTGCTCAGATCCACTACTGCAGTTCGGCACTTCCTCTCCCCTCATCCCTTCTTTACTCCTATAACAGAGTGAAAGAACAGGCAGGAGAAAGAGCGACACTTCTAATGGTGTAGTATTGGTGACACATTTTATTCTAACTAATGCCAGACAAGGAAATAGAATGTGGCTTTGCAAACCAAAATCGTACACCACCACGATGTGTAGCTTCAGGTGGTGCAATGACTTACAGTTGCACTCGATTTTTCCAGATTGGCTCATCATCTGCTCAGGGTCAGGCAGCCTGCTTTCTTCAGGTCATCATCTTGACTCCTTTAGATGGGATGCGACATGGCAAAGACGGAGAGAGCCTGCCTTTGCGAGCCTCTCTCTCTCTTTATTGTCCCTGTGTAGCTCCTGACAGGCGCACCTTCCTGGGCCGTTCACCAACGGAATAGCTCGGGACAGCCACCCCATACCTCAAGTCATTTTGTTTCCTCTCAGCATTCTTCAAATCAACAACTAAGAAACAAAAGGCAATTCATTTAGCAATAAAACTCGCCCTCCTTTTCACAGGTGGCCAGCAATTTCGTGATTAAAAGAACAGCATTCCTAAAGTTTTGGGGGTAGAGAAAAAAACAACAACAAACAAACATGGTTTGTTCATTTTCCTTGCTCTATAATCTATACCAATAAACGGCAAAGCCCTCACTCACTCACTCACTCACTCACTCATGACTAATTCTCCAACTTCCCGTGTAAGTAGAAGGCTGAAATTTGGCAGGCTTATTCCTTACAGCTTACGTACAAAAGTTAAGCAGGTTTCATTTCGAAATTCTACGCGTAACGGTCATAACTGGAACCTACTTTCGACCATATATACGGCCATAGCCTGCAGCTCGGTCGCCGTGTGAGGCGGAGTTGCGTCCCGCATCATCACACCTCCCACGTAATTGAGTGCCTGCCCATATAAGGTAAATATTCGCGGGTGAAGGACTGTGCTTATGCAAACGAAGATGAGACGGTCAAGGTGGTGTTTAGCACAAACTCAGCGAAACTGCGAGAGAAACTTTTAAGTGCCGGATCTTAGCTAACATTAAATAAAGCGGCTCACGTGAACTGACTGTGAACGCAGTACGCAGAGAACAAGGTAGAGCTCCAAAGAGCGCTGAACAGAAAACGCATTACACAATTGAGACAGCAGCAAAAGAATATGAAGCGAGTGACGCATACAAGCATATTCATAAGTGCAGCTACTGCGGAAACAAAGCACGGTGTAAACCGTGAGTTTAAATTAAGTTTATAGACACGCTGCTGCTGGCGTTTGTCATGCTTACGACGAATACGATATTCGCGAGATACAAGTTTAATGAGAAGACGCGGGGTATAAACGAGACTTTGGATCACTTTGTAACTGAGTTAAAATTGCTGGTGAAGGACTGTGCTTATGCAAACGAATAGAAAGCAAATGTTACATTATTTTTAAAATGTTTCCTTTTCTTTTTCATAGCTTCTTTAGCACACTTCTTCTCCGCTACGAAGCGTGGGTATTTTGCTAGTAACAAATAAAATCCAACTTTGAAAAATAAAGACATGCAAAATATTTATTAAATTATATGTAACGTATCACTCCACCACACAGTGCTTTTACGAATCCCATTCCAAATGGCATATAAAAGAGATACACATTGCATTTGTCATTCCAACAGATGGCACATCACAAACCTTAACACTGCTTTTGCAAATCCCTTATTACATGGCATATAACAGAGACATATGCATTGTATTATTCATTCCAACAGATGCCGCATCACAAACAGCAACCCTGCTTTTTTGAATCCCATACCCAATGGCATATAACAGACATATGCACTGCATTTGTAATTTCAACAGACGCCACATCACAAACCTTAACACTGCTTTTACAAATCCCATAGCAAATGACATTTAACAGAGACATATACATTGCATTTGTCATTCCAACAGATGGGACATCACAAACAGCAGCACTGCTTTTTTGAATCCCATACCCAATGGTATATAACAGACATATGCAGTGCATTTGTAATTTCAACAGACATCACATTACAAACCTTAACACTGTTTTTACAAATCCCATAGCAAATGACATTTAACAGAGACATATACATTGCATTTGTCATTCGAACAGGTGGCACATCATAAACCTTAACACTGCTTTTGCAAATGCCAAATTACTTAGCATATAACAAAGACATATGCATTGCATTTTTCATTCCAACAGATGGTGCATTACAAATGGCAACACTGCTTTTATGATTCCCATACCAAATGACATTTAACAGACACATATACATCACATTTTTTCATTCCAACAGATGTCATGGCAAAAGCATTTCTAGTAATAAAATGAATCGCCACAGATGTTTGTGATGTGCCATCTGTTGGAATGATAAATGCAATACATCTTGTTGCTCACCTTAGACAGGTAGCACAGCTAGTAGCTATGCAGTCTATAGCTGTAATTAATCACAAAGTAAGTACTGTATATAGAAAAGTATATTTTGTGACCATATTAAATGACGAAAATAACTTCAGATGCGGAAGCTGGCGCATGCTAGGAGTTTGCCATGTGCTGTGCACTTAATGCATTGATGCAGACACAGCATGTTGTATCCAAAGTCAGTGTGATGAAAATGACATGAGATACGGAGGCACAGCCACGCCCCCTTAACAGACGTCGACACGCTAAACAATGAAATCGGCTAACAGAACCCTGTGCCAACATTAAGAGAGATGCAGCTGTTTTCATATCCAACAAATCTCTGGGGAAGGGTGTGAAAGTAGTGTGGTGGAGCAGCCCACCAACATTTGATTAAAAAAATGCATTATGAAATTCTGAAGCACCCATGATGCATATAAGAAAAGCACACTATAAGACATTTAGGATTACTGATACAGTTAAATTAGCTGCCGATGCTTTGCTTCATGCCCTATGTGTGCCATTTATGCCAGTGCATTAAATAGTATGCGTGTCTTCATGGGATGCCATATGTATTCCCAGTTCAGATAACAAGGGATGGCTCCCGTTCTTCCATAAATTATGGAAGCCTGCTCGCTCCGGGGTGAACTGATGCAAATATTTCAGTAATGCCATCCGATTACACCCCGTATGTGTAAATGAAGCTCCCCGAAGCAACACCATTTGACTCTTTGACTTTGTCTCTGGCACTGCTTTATGAAAGTACAAACGTTTACATGGATCTTCTGACATCCAATTTTCCTGTTTGCACAGCCTGCCCTGTCCGATCTCCAAGTATTCTCCCTGAGCGTTCACCTGCTTTCCAATGAAACGTGCGTTATTTAATGCAGACAGGAGCATTTCTTTAATACCAAGAGTAGAACGGCAAGATGAAACTGTTCTTATCATTTGAGGGCACATAGCCCATTGTTCTGCTATAATAAATATTATTATCCTTTCCCTGCACTGAATTCTTGTGAAGCTTAAAGCAGTAACTTGAACTGAGTGGACCCCAGGTCATGGAGGACCACCATATGGTAGCTGTTCTACTGGTGCTGCACCAGTCCGTGGTGATGAAGTGGGAGTGGAGTCCAAAGACAAAACTCCTGGCTTTTGGGTCGATCGGATCTTCATCCCTGTCCTCACCTCTGGTCATGAGCCGTAAGTAATGCCTGGAAGAAGGATATTAACGGGTGCAAGCAGCAGGGTGACTGGGCTGACACTCCATGACGGGGTGAGAAGCTCAGGACTGCCTTAGAGTAGAGACGCTGCTCCTCCACTTGAGGTGGTTTGGGCAAGTCATAAGGATGTCCACCTGAGCGGCGCCTTCTAGATCTGCTCCGGCCCTGTCATGCTGGATGGAGACCCTGCGACAAATCCAGGATGTGCAGGAAGGGAATTTTATTTTTTTTGGCTGGCTTGGGAGTCCCTGGGAATTCTGCAGGAAGAGCTGGGGACAGGGAAGCCTGGGCTAACCTGCTTGGCCTGCTGCCACCACAACTTGCACCAGGAAAAGCGGTTCCAAAAAATAAGATGAGATGTGCAGCACTAGGAGGGACATTCAGCACTTTTCAAATGGTCTCACTGAGGTTAGGTTACCCATTAAATATGGCAGAGAGGCCCATTATATTAGAAGATGAGGTACCTCGTACAGGACAAAGAGTGGCACTAGTAGGCCAGGTCACCATTTTACCTCTGGCTTCTGTCCACATAGGTGAGGTCACAGGGACCCCGTGGCAGTTACGGGAAAGGTTAATAGATACTGGACTTGCTTGATTATTAAAACTAAACATGTCTGCCTTCTCAAATGTATAATAAAAATAAGGATCAGACAGAGCATTATTCAGATTAACATATAGGGATCTCAAGGCCATTGATGGCTGCAGTTTATTTTTTGGTTTGATTTGCTTCATCTGTGCAATTGAAAAAGGGGGTGGGGGGAAAAAAGTGTGTGACGTCATGTGAAGCTGAACAGTGAATGGCAGGAAAGCGTAAAGGCTGAGCTACAAGGAAACGCTCTGTTTATAGCCCAGCTATAAAGAAACGGGTGGCACCTCCTTCCACTTACCAGTAAAAACGGGTGGCACCTGAACGGTTCGTAAATGAACGGAAGCACCTTCTTTATTTTAAATTGTAGAACAAAACCAAAATCTTTGCATGTCGCTAAAGTGGCAAATCGCTACGTGACTCGTCTACAGATTTAAAAAGTCGCAGTTCATCATTCTGAAGAGAGTACAAATGAATTCGTACTGAAAGAGACAAGAGAAGCAGGGGACTGCAAAAACCTCAGTGCTACTTTGAAAGTTGATCTCAAATATTTAATTTCATTTCTTAAAGCAAACACGTCGAGTACAAAGCAAATAGCATCTCTCAGTTGTGAGCTTCAGCGATGTGACAGACAAACTGGAGAAAAATGAAGGAAGGTCAGCTACCGGGCTCTAAATGGGATGAAGAGTTTAATGATGTCGGCTTATTTTTATAGTGCCTTTTACTATCTATTATATAGTGCCTTTCATATAATCTATCTATTTAATCCTGTCAACTACATTTATCTATATGTCTGTCTGCCTATCTCTCTAATCCTGCCAACTATGCTCCCTATCTATCTCTCTAATCCTGCCAACTACACTTTCTTTGTCTCTCTAATCTTGCCAACTACGCTCTCTGTCTCTCTAATCCTGCCAACTATGCTCTCTATCTATCTCTCTAATCCTGCCAACTACACTTTCTTTGTCTCTCTAATCTTGCCAACTACGGTCTCTCTTTGTCTCTCTAATCCTGCCAACTACACTATCCCTCTGTCTCTCTGTCTCTCTAATCCTGCCAACTACACTATCTCTCTGCCTCTCTAATCCTGCCAACTACACTATCTCTCTGTCTCTCTAATCCTGCCAACTACACTATCCCTCTGTCCCTCTGTGTCTCTAATCCTGCCAACTACACTATCCCTCTGTCTCTCTAATCCTGCCAACTACACTATC
>JANRMT010061414.1:5621999-5645826 GCA_026402145.1 Polypterus bichir lapradei | reverse complement strand
GTGCATTCTAAGCTGGTTCACCAACCTCCTAGTCGGGTCTTCATGTTTCACCGACTGAGCGGCTGCCACGTGATTGGCTCTTTGAAGAACCAGGGGGACCCCCTAAAGAGCGGACCTTCATGCGTTTCCCTGACCCGCTCTCTCCCGTGCTGCATGTACACCCTGAGCGTGTCGTCCTATGAATCTGCTGTTTATGTGGCAACACGTGACAGTCTTTCTGTTTATCTTATAATTTGATCTTTTGGAAAAGTGAAGAGCTAAAGTGACCTCCAGCCGAGTTAATTACTGCCTGATGTGTAAATGAGCAGCACATTAGACCGAAGCACACACTCGATTCTGTTAAATCCTTAGTTTTCTCCTTTTGGCAGAGTGGCGCTCTTCCTCATTCAGATGTGCCCTCAGGTTCTTCACTTGACAGACCTGTGCCATTCCACATGGCGTATCTGGCAGACTTTCTGGGGTGGGTGGTGAATTTTTTTTTTACCCCTTTTTCTCAGTATGTGACCCCCTTGTGTTTTTTTTTTTTTTTTTTTTTTTTTTTATTGGGTTTTGGCTGAGCTATAAGAAGAAAGGCGCTATATAAATTGAGAGCGATTCGTGACGATGTGCATCAGTATTTAAAATTAGTCCCATTTCTTCACTCTGATTATCACCAGCCGCTCTTGATAATTAAGTGGCACAAAGGGGATCCAAAGGGATGATTTAGAAAGTGAAGGCAGACACAATCTTGTATAAATTTAAATTAATCTAACTTTGATTAATCACCGGGGCTGCGTTACATCTTCAGAGGTCTCGGGTTCAATTCCCAGCTCAGTTAGTGTGCGCAAGTCTTCTTATTTTCCCGCTGTGTGTGTGTGTGTGTCTCGGACTTCTCCGGAAATGTGCAGCTTGATTGGCTGTTTTATTTGACCCTGTGTGTGTGTGTGTGTGTGTGAGACTTTGCTCCGCAGTGGACGAATGTCCCATCAGGGTGTAGTCAGGATGCCCCTGCTACCCACTACCATGTGTCTGGTAAATCTTTTAATAATTTCACAAGTAGATATCCACAAACTTGTTATTAATACTCAGCTTTGGAAAATACACTTAGCTGTTGCTTCTAATGTTATAATTTTTTTTTTCTGTTTTGTCTGTGGATGCAGTTGAGAACATAATGTCATATTTTATAATGTAAAATATAAACCTTCAGTCTTAAACCTTAAATGAATGTGTGTAAGATTGTGTGCGAGGGGCTCTGTGATTAATTCGTGAGCCCACCTTGGATGGTCTCCAACACAGCATAACTCTGAAACGGAAATAAATAAGTTCAGAAAGTGAATGAATGAGTATGAGGGAACCTGACTGCACTCTGTGCTAATGTTTGTGATGTGCCATCTGTTGGAATGACAACTACAAAACATTTTAGTACTAGAAATATTTGGGCCATTTGTTGGAATGGAAAATGTAATGCATATGTTTCTTTCATATGCCATTTCAAATGGGATTCGTGAAAGCAGTGGTAATGTTTGTAATGCACCACTTGTTGGAAAGACAAATACACTGAATTGTATTACTAGAAATGTTTGTGATGTGCCATCTGTTCGAATGGAAAATGTAATGCTATGTTTCTTTCATGTGCCATTTTAAATGGAATTCATAAAAGCAGTGGCAATGTTTGTAATGTGCCACTTGTTGGAATGACAGATTCACTGAATTTTATTAGATAGATAGATCTGTATTGTCATTGTCACTTTTACAAAGGAACAACAAAATTGAAGGTGCAGTCGAGTGTGAGGCATAAGAGTTAAAAAGATAAGAAGAGAAAAAATAACAAACCGAATAGTAATAAAAGTACTTTACAAAATTATACAAATTGCACTTGTTGACTAGAAATGTTTGTAATGCGCCAGCTGTTGGAATGAAAAATGTAATGCATGTGCCTCTGTTATATACCATTTGGTATGGGATTTGTAATATCAGTGGCAATGTTTCTGATGTGCCATCTGTCAAAATGACAAAAGCAAGGCATATGTCTCTGTTATATGGCATGTAGGAATGGATTTGTAAAAGCACTACTAATATCTGTGATGTGCCATCTGTTGGAATGGCAGATGTAATGCATGTATCCTTGTTATGTGTTTTGGTATGGAATTCATAAAATCAGTGCTAATGTTTGTGATGCACCACCTGTTGCAATGACAAATGTAATACATATTATTACTACAAGCATTGAAAAATGCATTCCAACAGATGGTGCTCTGCAAACATTAATGCTGAATACACTGAGGTCCATGTTGATTATTTAAATTTCAACCCATCTTTACACAGTTAGCATGTGAATAACATGAATTGAGTTAGATGTAACAAAATTCAAGCAGTGTAATATCATCAAATTAATAATGAAACTAGAAATTCATGAAAAGCATCTAATACAAATTTCTTTTTGCTTTCAGGAAACTGACCTTATGGATATAAACAACATTAAGGATGCCAGAAATGGGAAATGTGCAAGAATACCAAAGGTAGGCAATATTATACAGTATATAAATCTTGTTTGTCTTTCTTTTATTTTATATAGCAAGCCCTTAAGTTCTGTGCTCTTTGTAGAAATCCACATTGCGTCCCGAGGCCTGCTCTGCTCAGTGTTGGTCCTGTTCAGGTGGCGCTTCGGCCGCTCTCGGGGGCTTGTGGAATTTCCTCTTGTCGGTTGTCCTCATTCGCCCGTCGTCTGCATGTCTTGTGGGTTGTTTCACTTCAGCATAGGCCTGCGTAGGTTTAAGACCACCTTGTTTTGTAGCTTAGCTTTTTAATTATTTTCAATTGTTTAAAATGGGCCTGGCACTGCGTAGTTGCATTTTCAGTGCACATCCCCCTTGACTGAAATCTGTTCATTTGAATCTCGCACAACATAATTGCCAGTGCTATCTCGATCACTGTCTTACCATATTTGGAAATCACATACATGGATAATGATTTTACAACATACGACAATTTTATAATGGCTTAAAGAGTGAGACTGGATTTAAATTTTACCAAACACAGCCATTTAAAACGCGTGACGCTAACAGGAATCCGAAGCTGAATCGGGATTATCTTTCATTCTCTAGCACGTAATGTACAGGAATTTATAATTATAATTTATAAGTGCTTTATAACATAAAATAACATCACATAAAAATAACATAAATAATTTAAATATCATATATAGCAAAAAGTAGCAATTATAAAGGAGATGTGCAAGTGTGGAGTGAGGCAGTCGCCTCCCGACTTACTGAATTTGTTCGATGGGGAAATGTGAACGGGACAAGAAATGTATGAGCGATAACTCAACCAAAAAAAAAACTCTTTAGGCCTCATTCAGAGAAACGAACCGACCAGAACTGAGAAATGTGACCCGAGTCTGATGTTGGCACTGAACATTTGGTAGTGAAAACCTGTGCTAACTTTTGGGATGAATTTGCTATCCACGACACTCCTGAGGGTGCTGGGGAAAAATCGGCTAGCAAATGTCAAAGTGGATCGATCAGGTGACGGGTTCACCCGATATCCATCCATTATCCAACCTGCTACAGTATATCCTAACTACAGGGTCACGGGGGGTCTGCTGGAGCCAATCACAGCCAACACAGGGTGCAAGGCAGGAAACAAATCCCGGGCAGGGTGCCAGCCCACCGCAGGGCACACACACCCACACACTAGGGACAATTTGGGATCGCCAATGCACCTAACCTGCATGTCTTTGGACTGTGGGAGGAAACCCACGCAGACACACATGGGGAGAACATGCAAACTCCACGCAGGGAGGACCCGGGAAGCGAACTCAGGTCTCCTAACTGCAAGGCAGCAACGCTACCCACTGCGATTTTAAAAATCAATTAAAAAAATGAATAATTTGCATTGAGAAGAATTTCTATTGATAGCTTTTGTATCTGAGGGCCTCTTGATAGCCAATATTTTTGGTTTTGCTATCAGGGGTGAGAATGTAGCTGTGATCTCTTTGGCAAAAAATGTCAAACATTGGCAGGGTATCCCTGGCCAAGCGGAAGGTTGTTACACTCCGACGTCAAACGTTGGCACCTTACCTGATCGCGTTCGGCTCTGACGGGTGAGCAGCTGCAGAGGGAAAGGAAGAGGAGAAGGTTAGCGCGAGCGCCCCCTCTTGCCCCAGCAGTGGTATTACCTGCTTCAGACGGTGCCCAGAAGGTGATCGACAGACACACGTGTGACACTGTATAATAAACACATTAAATATATCACATAAAGAAATGTTCACTTGACACTTCCAAAAACATTGTCTGCTCTGTCAGACGATTCTGCCTTTTAATAGAAACCAAATATTTTATAATCGTAATATCGCAATAGGAAATAGATTCTCACTTCCCAATTTTTTTACTTTCATCCTCTTCCTATTCTACCATTGTGCCCATTAAGTGCCCGCTAGTATTTAATAAAGTAAAATAAAAAAAAAACACAAGATAACAATTTAACAATAGCATAAATAACGAGAAATCAAAATACCCATAAGCCAGAGAACCATCTGCCCCCCATAGTCCACCACCCTAAGCTAATTATGCAGGTAAGCCCCCCACACACACACACGTAGATTTCACTGACTGGCATTTTGAAGCCCAGCACTGGATTCTCCTGTTATCTCCAATCCGTCTTTGCTTGCCCGTTCTTGGAGTTTGTCTTGGCAGCTGCTGCCATTGTTGATCTCTAGAAGTTACAAACACTTTAAAGTTTGTCAAGAAATATTACCAACGCCACATCCTGAAATGATTTATATAGCATCCCGGCTCTGTACCAAAGGTGTATGTCATACACAGAAGTGGCACTTCAGGAAATCGGCGGAGAGGAAATTGGCGGCCAAATCGGAAGGGAGGCAGCGATGAGAAAAGAACAGGAAAGTCACCCTGCCGGCTCATTTTTCACATTTTCAGGGCATTGGATTGGATTGGCTCTCCTTTCTTAGGAAGCTCAAGCTCAGGGTCTTTAATGTGTGTGACCAGGTGACGCTTTTCCTAATCGTCTGTTGTCCAGTTTTGGTGAGCCCATGTGACTCGTACCCTCAGTTGCCTGTTCTTAGCTGTGGAGCCTCCTGCTGCTGTAGCCCACCTGCTTCAAGGCTTGACGTGCCGTGCGTTTCAGAGGTGCTCTTCTGCACACCTTGCTTGTAATGAGTGCTGATTTGAGTTCCTGCTGCCTTTCTATCAGCTTCAACCCATCTGGCCATTCACCTCTGACCTCAACAAGGCATTTTCAGCCAGAGGACCGCCAGTCGCTGCCTATTTTTTCGGACCCTTCTCTGTAAACCCGAGTGATGGCTGTGTGTGAAAATCCCCAGTAGATCAGCAGTTTGTGAAACGCCCGCCTGGCACCAACAGCCATGTAACATTCAGTGTCACTTCAGTCCCCTGTCTTCCCCGTTCCGATGCTCGGTTTGAATTTCGGCAGGTCGTCTCGACAAAGGCATGGAGGTGCTGCCATGTGATTGGCTGATTCAACATTTACCTTAACACGTAATTGTACCTAATAAAGTGGCCAGTGAGCGTTGTAATGGAGACAGGGGCGTCCGTGAGCCCCAAACCCCAACACAAACACACCAGCACAGTCCGGGGTTCAAATAATGGAAGGTTTATTGCAAAATACCTCCAGAGTAGCACAAACACGGGTTTTCTTTTCTCCCGAAGTCAATCCTCCTTACAATTCCTGTCCTTTCACCACCGCACTGCCCTCCTCCTCCTCCAGTTGAGTGTTGCTCCACATCCTCCCAGCTCCAACTCTGGATATAAGGGAGTGTGGCCCCTTTTATTGAGGACCCGGGAGAACTTCTAGCACCAGGGCCATTGCCCGACAGAAGTACTTCCGGGTCATATGGAAGTCCCATGAATTGGAGACCGCATCTCCCCACAGCACCCCCTTTGCAGCACCCACGGACCCTAGCAGGGCTGTGCTGCCGGACTACAACTCCCAGAATTCCCTGCTGGTTCCCAAATGGACACCGATATGGAGGGCACCTGGGGGAATTAAATCCCCCCCCCCCCCTGCAACAGTCCTTCCCTGTTTTCGTTTCTCCCGGCCAGGGAAGGTTATTCGGTACACATCCGGTCGGAAAAACCTTTCTGTTTGCTTGGGGGGCTCTCATCCAAGTAAGGGACTCCCTGCCGAGGTGCCTGTCCATCCTCCTACAGGGTATATTAAAAGCTAGCCTTAAGCAGATCTCTTGAGGGGCTACTTTAGATCTTGAGAACCCCCCAAAGCCTCACCGTGATTGCAGTTTCCGCTGCACCATTGAAGTTCTATTTCGCTTTAGGGTCTCAAGGAGCTGAAGCCTATCCGGACACAAGGCAAACCTTAACAAGGTAACTGGTCCTCGACGGGGCAGAGTAATACAGATGAAATCTTCATAAAATGACCTGGGTGGAGGTGTGTGTGTGTGTGTGTGTGTGTGTGTGTGTGTGTGACACGCTCTCACCTTGGCCCCCTTTACAAGGCCGACCTCAAGTGCGGCTAAATGATGCTGATGGGAAGACGGATGGCTGGCACAGAGACGAACAATTAACCTGAAAATCTCATTTGGAGAGAATCGAGAATTTCTGATCATAAATGAAATGTCAAATGTTAATGGAACGAGTGGCCGATGCATTTCTTGGGAAGTGTTAACCGCTGACCAATTAAACCTTTCAATATGAAACATCCCTGGAAGCACATCTTTATTAAAAAAAAAAAAAAAAAAAAAAAATCTTAAATCTAAAATGTTAATTAGGTTTTATATAACTTATTAAAATTGCATGCGCAGGAGAAGTTCTTTCCGTTACTGAGGCACCGGTCCATCTAACTCAGAGTGTCTTTGGGACGTGGCAAGAAGCCAATTCATGTCGTTGTCGTGATGCTTGTAGCCGAGGTAATGGCTTTATCAGTGGCTGGAGGCGGAGCTGAGCCCTTAATAAGTGCTGAAGCTGGCGACGCCCCCCCCCCCCCCGATTTCAATCACATAAAATGGAAATGGGAAGCTGCAAAAATTCATCTCCAGGCCAAAGGGCGACAGGCCTTGGAATGAAAATCCCTGACAGCATCCTGACATTCACTTTGCTCTAGAAATGTATGAACGTTGGCGATCGTAACACCCTGGGTGGATATGCGCCACGATTCTTAACGATTGCCTCTAAACAAGTAGGCCCTGACGTTAGATTTTTGAACTCTTTTTTACTTATTTATTTTTTTATTTTGATCTTCAACCTTTGCCCTCTGGTTTTCTTTGCACGATGTCTGTTCCTTCTCGGTTACGTCCTCTGCCCAATTGACACCACAATTTTGAATACCTCCTGCGTTTGCAATAATCCCACGGGACTGCGCGTCTCGTTAATGTATACCTTCGGGGTAGTGATGTCACAAATGTGAAGCCACGTGCAGAGCAACTACAACCATCTCAGCTCAAAATGGTGGCTGCCCTTCAGGAAAATGAAAAGGTGGCTCATCCAGACAGAAGAGAAAAATTTAAATTGAATAACATAAGAAAAACAATAATACGGGTAATAAAGTCAAATTCCGTTTACTCAGAAATGCCTGAAAAGGATGACAAAAATTGTAGAAATGTGTGACATAATCACAGAAAAAAATCAAGAGTGGTCTCCCCTCGACTTCCTCGTATACTCGGATATGGGGATGGATATTTGAGGAGTAAACTGCAAGACAATGATTATATTTGTATATTATGTACATTTAAGAGCAATCAACAATAAATCAAATTAATAATATTTCGAACAATTATTACAAAAGTAAAGTTGAGTAAATCAACAACAACATTTATTTATATAGCACATATTCATACAAACAGTAGCTCAAAGTGCTTTACATAATAAAGAATAGAAAAATAAAAGACACAATAAGAAAACAAAATAAATCAGCATTAATTAACATCGAATAAGAGTAATATCCAATGGCCGGGGGGACAGAAAAAACAAAAAAACTCCAGACGGCTGGAGAAAAAATAAAATCTGTAGGGATTCCAGACCACGAGACCGCCCAGTCCCCTCTGGGCAGATCGGACTCTGCAGCTGCATGAATGAAAAGTAAAGTACCACTTCCGGTTAACAGAAATAGCCCAAAAGTTTATCGAAATCTACATTTTTGTACCTAATACTTTTATGCAAAATTTGGTTGACACAGACAGACACACAGACATAATTCCAAAAATTGTATTTTTGGACTCAGGGAGGTCTAAAATGTCGAGATTCATCAAAATCTATAAATGGGATTTTTGGTTGATTACAATACTTTCACTATACTTTGTATACGAGAAAGTCAGGGAGGTCTAAAAAATCGAGATACATTAAAATCTCGACTTCAAATTTTTTGGACGATTCCAATACTTTCCCTATACTTCGTAAACGAGAAAGTCAGGAAGTTTAAAACCACATTGAGATTCCTCAAAATCTCAAAATGGAATTTTTGGGCGATTACAATACTTTCCCTAAACTTCGTACACGAGAAAGTCAAGGAGGTCTAAAATGTCAAGATTCATCAAAATGTCGAAATGGAATTTTTGGACAATTAGAATACTTTCCCTATACTTTGTAAATGAGAGAGTTAGGGATGTCTAAAACGTTGAGATTCATCAAAATCTCGAAATCAAATTTTTGGACAATTCCAATACTTTCCCTTAACTTTGTACATGAGAAAGTCAGGGAGATTGAAAACGTCAAGATTCCTCAAAATCTCGAAATGGAATTTATGGACGTTTCCTATACTTTCCCTATACTTTGTAAACGAGAAAGTCAGGAAGGTCTAAAACTTTGAGATTCATCAAAATCTCGAAATCAAATTTTTGGATGATTCCAATACTTACCCTTAACTACATATATGAGAAAGTCAGGGAGGTCTAAAACCTTGAGATTCATCAAAATCTCAACATTAGATTTTTTGGACAATTCAAATACTTTACCTACACTTCATATACGAGAAAGTCAGGGAGGTTGAAAACGTCAAGATTCCTCAAAATCCCGAAATGGAATTTATGGACGATTCCAATACTTTCCCTATACTTTGTAAATGAGAAACTCAGGGAGGTCTTAAACATCGAGATTCAACAAAATCTCGAAATGAAATTTTTGGACGATTACAATACTTTCCCTATACTTCATATACGACAAAGTAGAAATGAAAAAACTCATCATATTGGTGACAACCAGGATACTCCCATTTCTCTACCATGCCCCACCGATGTACTTGTTAGGTAAATTGGTGACCCATGTATGGGCACAAAACTAAGAATTGGGGACCACATTGGTACCCCATTTAATACGTTAGGCAAAAGAAATGAAAGTTCGGTAGAAAACAAATGCGTCTCGGACTTAAAGGGTGTGAACTCAGGGAGCTCTGTCCTCTTCAGGTGCCCGTTCAGTGCTGACCGCCAACTTCTCGTCTCTTAATTACCCATCAGGTTGGACTTAGCGGAAATGAAGTTGGATATCCTCTCGTGTTTCGTACTCCGGTCTGCGGATGAAAGAGGAGAAGGCGTTCACGCCTTGTTTGAGGACCTTGTTAGAGCCTTGAAGGTTCGCGTGTGACAGCGAGCAGGAATGGTAACGATAAGCAGGTTCTTTTAGCAGGGGCTCCGGTTTTCATTGTGCATCCCACAGACATACTTATTAGGGTATACAGTATTTGTCTGGTCACACTTATAGGTAATTTAACCTAAATACAATTAAAATATCCAACTATGCCACCCAGCTTTATTAAGAGTCAGGGAACTCTTGAAATTTAAAGATAATGGCACACAGGTGGGCAATGAGTAAGCACACAATGAAAGACACAACAGCAGTTTCAAGAGAAACAACAGCAACTCATATTACCTCGGACACTATAAAACGACAAAAGTACATAAGAATCTCAAAATATCAGGAACGAAAACCTTTCTAAAAGAAAAGCACTCAGTCCACACACCCAAGTCCGTTAAAATTTAGCAGTAGAGGGTATAACCTTTGGTGCTTCGAAGTCCAAGTTGCAAGCCGTGTTAACACAATGATTAGCCTTCCAACTGTCCCACTGGAACGCTCTGTTCGCCGAATGCTCGTTTTTCCTACAGAAGACTTGCTTCTCACTGGACCCGGCACCCCTCTGGTGAAGCGGTCTCATCCTCCCTGGAGGTTGGTTGTCACCATCCGTGTGCCTTGGGTCTTGTCAGCCATGTCCCCTCGTCTGTCTGCGAGTCCCAGTGCTCGGTGTGAGTGATCTCGGTGGGCCGTCTCCTCTCCTACGCCGTCTGACCTCTCGCACCATTGTCTGGACTGGCCCCGCCCCTTCTGCTTGCACGCTCTCTCTCTTTGCACCGTCCAATCATCACCCGTTGCCCAGAAGTATAGAACTGCTTCAGTCTCTGCCTGATTAAACGATGAGACATGCCAACGTGATCGATAGTGTAAACACATTTTTATTGGTTAAAAAACAATGAAAATCGTCGTCGGCTGTCAAGAAGTACATACAGCACAGTATGCGGATTAGAAACCACTGTCCCCAGAACACATTTATTTTCTAAGGAAGCTGGTGGTCCGGTATCACAGTACTGTAAGTTGATGAGATGCCAATCAAAGCAGGTGACTCTTTTACAAGACATGTCCTGTCAACAGCCATCACAATAACACATCCCGGTCATTGCCTCTTCCAGCTTTTGCCATCGGGCAAGAGATACAGAGCAATGGAAACCAGGAGAAACCGCCTTAAAAACAATGTCTATCCAAAAGCAATCATGGCCCTGAACTCAGAATAAAACTGCTCCATATCATTCTCCCAGTGTACAATATAGACCTGAAGTCCGCCAGTGCAATTTGTATATTCTGTAAAGTACTTTTATTACTATTCAGTTTGTGATTATTTTCTCTCTTCTTGTCTTTTTAAATCTTATGCCTCACACTGAGTCAACTGTACCTTCAATTTCGTTGTTCCTTTGTAAAAGTGACAATGACAATACAGATCTATCTATCTAATAAAATTCAGTGAATCTGTCATTCCAACAATCTATCTATCTATCTAATCCTGCCGACTACACTATCCATCTATCTATCTAATCCTGCCGACTACACTATCCATCTATCTATCTAGCTAGCTAATCCTGCCGACTACACTATCCATCTATCTATCTATCTAGCTAATCCTGCCGACTACACTATCCATCTATCTATCTATCTAGCTAATCCTGCCGACTACACTATCCATCTATCTATCTAGCTAATCCTGCCGACTACACTATCCATCTATCTATCTAGCTAGCTAATCCTGCCGACTACACTATCTATCTATCTAGCTATCTATCTATCTATTGGTGCCTATTGCCCCTTCATCTCTTGGCATTTATGTTTATTATCACTTGTTTTGTTTTGCCTAAGGGGTTAAAGAAGACCGCCCATTGTACTAAAATATTCCCCTCTGACATATTGGTGACTCTCATTTGGGGGGTGGGGGGTGGTCATTCAATAGGAGGTCCTGTGATCGACTGGCAGCCCTTTCGGGGTCCCTGCCTGCCTTGTGTGGAGCTGTTCTGGACACTGAAACCCTAATTTGAATAAAAGGGCTTTGTTGATATTACATTAAGAATATGCTCTAACAATCTTAAAAGAAGGAAAAAAATACAAATTTAAGGGGGGGGTGGCACCATCTCCCCATGCGGCTCAAGGCACAGTCGGCCCCTGAGGGGCACGAGCAGCAGTCAGTGAAAACTCGACAGGAAGATTAGAAATGAGCCTGCAAGAATGACTTTGATGTCACACGCCACCAGGGCTTCAATATCTGGAGACTCCACAGGATTGCTTCACGCCAGTCAGTACCATTAAATATTAACAAAAAAAGTAAGGAAGGCCTGAATGTCAAACACTGTTTGTGGAAGAGATGGTGTCTGAGTAAAATGTGAAAATGGCGTTCGAGAGCGGAAACTTGGGGTGGATACACGGTGGGGCTCTTCTGAGTTCAGTGGGAAATGAGTGGCCGTGTTCACAGTAGGCACGCTTAGAGCTAAAAAAATAGAAGAACGTTAGAAATGTTTTGACAATAAGAGGCCCTTCAGCCCATCAAAGCTCGCCAGTCCCATCCACCTGATCGCTGAAGACTGATTACCGTACATCAAGTCAATTTTCAAAGAGTCCACAGAAGGCTGTCAGTGCAGGATGGAGACGGTGGCTTCCCCCGGCAGAGTGCACTCACACACCGGGGGGGGGGGGGTCAGGCAAATGTTGAGCAAAAAGTCAGAAAATGCGAAGTATCCTGTCAGGACTGAAACTGCAGGGCTGACTCCTTCTATTTTTTTTAATTTGTGTTACAACAACAACACCCATCCATCCATCCATTATCCAACCTGTTATATCCCATCTACGGGGTCACGGGGGGCTGCTGGAGCCAATCCCAGCCAGCACAGGGCACAAGTCAGGAAACAAACCCTGGGAAGGGAGCCAGCCCACCGCAGGGCACACACACACACACACACACACACAGCACACACTAGGGACAATTTAGGATCACCAATCCACTTAACCTGCATGTCTTTGGACTGTGGGAGGAAACCCACGCAGACACGGGGAGAACATGCAAACTCCACGTAGGGAAGCGAACCCGGGTCTCCTTACTGTGAGGCAGCAGCGCTACCCACTGCGCCACCGTGCCACCCACAACAACAACAACATTTATTTCTATAGCACATTTTCATACAAATAATGTAGCTCAAAGTGCTTTACATGATGAAGAAAGAGAAAAAAAGACAAAGTAAGAATTAAAATAAGAGAACACTGATTAACATAGAATAAGAGTAAGGTCTGATGGCCAGGGAGGACAGAAAAAACAAACAAAAAAAAAAAACTCCAGACGGCTGGAGAAAAAATAAAATCTGCAGGGGGTCTGAGACCACCCAGCCCCCTCTACCTAACATAAATGATCAGTCCTCATTGTATTCAGGGTTCTCATGGAAGGACTTGATGATGACGGTCATGTGGACGTCTAGCCCTTAATTGATCAATGGAGGGACATCACGGTGCTTTGATTAGGTGGTGGGGGCGCAGATCACAGATCACAGAAAACCGGAAAAAGAACTGAAGAGAGAGTAGGTGTTAGTACGAATTTTAGAGCCACCATGAATAGTAATGATAATTAATTGAATATGCAGAGCATCAGGATTAAACTAAAATGAAATTAAGAGAAGGCCATGTTAAAGTAATGAGTTTTCAGCAGTTTGTTTTAAAGTGCTCCACTGTATTAGCCCGGTGAATTCCTATTGGCAGGCTATTGCAGATTTTAGGTGCCTAATGGCAGAAGGCCACCTCACCACTTCTTTTAAGTTTTGCTCTTGGAATTCTAAGCAGACACTCGTTTGAAGATCTAAGGTTATGATTTGGAGTGTAAGGTGTCAGACACTCCGATATATAAGATGGAGCAGATGATTGAAGGCTTTGTAAACCATCAGCAGTATTTTAAAGTCAATTCTGAATGGCACAGGTAACCAGTGTAGTGACATCAAAACTGGGGTGATGTGCTCAGATTTTCTCTTCCTAGTTAAGATTCTAGCAGCTCCATTCTGCACTCATTGTAATCGATTGATGTCTTTTTTGGGTAGTCCTGAGAGGAGTGCGTTACAGTAATCTAGTCGACTGAAAACAAAAGCGTGAACTCATTTCTCAGCATCTTTCAATGATATAAGAGGTCTAACTTTTGCTCTGTTTCTTAAGTGAAAAAATGTGTCCTAGTGATCTGATGAATATGCCATTTAAAATTCAGGTCAGAGTCAATAGTTACCCCTAAATTCTTTACCTCCGTCTTGACATTTAATCCTAATGCATCAAGTTTATTTCTAATAACCTCATTATATCCATTATTGCCAATCACTAAACTGAGCTGTCTGTGCTGATGCGTTACACTTTTTAATTAATTAAAAAGATAGCAACGTCTTTTAAACAGTAATAAATCTTTCGTTATTATTATTATTATTCATTCACAGAGTCTCCTACGTTTTCGTTAGGCTCCTTCAAGATTTCTTTCCACTCTTGCCACGCCACATGGCTAATTATTATGCACGCACGAGGCACGTGCCTCCTTCTCTTAAACTGATGGGGAACTCAAAGCATAACTAGCTCGAATGCAAGTCTGTAATGCAAGTGATCAACATTATATACCCCAGGGGTGGTCCCATCCATGTTGGCTGTTACAGCTCTGGAGGATGTCGTGCTGGCCTCACAGGTATTTAAAAAAAAAAAAAAAAACTCCTAAACCGGCTGAATTAGCAGTAAATATTTCGACAAACAAGAGGTGAACGCGATCGCAGCAGATTCGCTACGAATAACGCTTTGGAGAAATTGGCTGATTAACATTACTCGTTACCCGCGAACATGTCACGAGATTCTCCTTCACTTGCGGTTCTGTAGCGTAATGCCTTATTTTAATTAGGACTATTAAATGTGCTGTTATGCACACAAAATGATCTATAAATTATTAAATGTATATGTTCCAATGTCTGGTCCTAAAAATGAATCAAAAGAATCAATTCACCTGAACGGGAAGTTGGAATAAAACGATTTATTAAAGTGAGTAGAAATGCCAATCACTACTTCTTAACACGCCCCCTTTCCCCTCGCTTTTCAGTCAGGCCGGCCTCCTCCGTTCTCTCATTGGCTCGTGTTGCCCATCACTCCTGTTGGCGGTCCTCATTTGCATAGTCACTTTCTTATTCGAGTCCTCTACGCAGTGCGCACACTCGGTACTAGTGGCCGAGTCACTACTGATCACATTCAATGATACAGATCGGTGTGTAGCTTTTAAAATTTTATTTTCATTTTACCCCAGAACTGTACAAATAAGCAGCTACGGATAAATCGCTTAACGTCCTCCTCGAAAAATCGGCCTAAATCATACAGCTGCTTGACCTGGAAAGAGAGAAGAACAAAACTATCACAAGTTCCTTAGAACTTCGTTTACATTTCAAGCCATCTGAGCCGAACTGGGCACTGGAGGAAACGTTCTGGTTTTACCAAATGGCACAGCTCTATAAAGGGAAGCTGGATGAATGGATGGAAAAATGGAAGCGCTGCTGTCGCATCCACTGCTTTTCTGCGAGCCCCTGTGCCATCCCTTCAATAAAAGTAAGAAAAGGAAAAGACTTATCGCACATTTCTAATTCCCAAGACAATTTCTGTCAATCTGTTTTATCTTCGTAGCAGTCAGTCGCTCTGATAACAATCATACAGTGACTAGACAGCTGGTAAACACGGCCTGCCGGCGCTGAATAAAGTCCGTTCGCTTTGCAATCCCTCCAAAAAGAAGCCTGAATTTAATGACAGCCTACCTGATAAGAATTCACCGCGTCAGAGCTGCCCATAGGGGGGGGATTTAATTGTTGACATCTTACTGAGGGAAACGGAGGCTTGGGATGCAAGTGCCTTTGAATGGATCAGCCCGCTGATCAGGCGTATGGAGTCACACTGAAGGACAGAAACCCATCCATCCATCCATCCATTATCCAACCCGCTATATCCTAACTACAGGGTCACGGGGGTCTGCTGGAGCCAATCCCAGCCAACACAGGGCGTAAGGCAGGAAACAAACCCTGGGCAGGGCGCCACACACCCACAGAGGACAGAAATCCTGACACATAAATGAAGAAGTCATACCTGCTGTGACCTGTAGGGGCATAACAGAGCCCCATACCCCAGACGCAACTGGAACAGAGACGGCCACGGGTTCAAAAGGCTTGTTTTATGTAGCAGAATGCCTTCTTACAAACAGGTCTCAGTTTCACACCAGCACAAATTCTCTTCTTCTTCAGCTTACGTGGAGTTTTTTTTTTTATTTTTTTTTTTATTTTTCGGTTCCTCAGTCATCTCAGTGTTTCAGCCAGGGTTCCTCCCCTGGTTGGGGTCCTTATTCTTCTTCATGAAGGATGTGGCAGAACGGAAGATGAATGTGCAGCTGACAAATCTGTCGAAACTGTGTGATGCCGTCATGTCTGCATGGAGGAATGTGTCCAACATCTTGTGGAATCCATGCCATGCCGTGAAGACGTGAGGCTGCTTTGACAGCTTTGAATTTGCTCAGTGAGTGCGTATAACACACTGTACCATGCCCACCGTAGTACACACAATGCAACGCTCAGTCATATAAAAAAAGAAAAGGCGGCTGGAGATTGTGCTCTTCTCGCCTCATATCCCCAGTTTAGATTTCCTAACGTGATTACGTCGGACCACTTGAGGTTCCTTTCTGATGTTTTACAGGAAAGGGGCTGGCAGGTTAATGCCGTCTTATATACAAATGCAGCATACATGGCACCCACATGGCAATACTTTCGAGTCCAAACACTGAAAGGGGCTGTCACAATGTCAGCGGGTACGCGTTAGTGAGCAGCTGTTCTCCAACAAGTACAAGAAGTAATTCTAGGATAAAAAACTGTGTGACAGATGCTCACTTGGAGACTTTTCTTATAACCGCCATCCATCATTGCCGTCAAACATTATGTGCTTGAATGCAAGAAACGCAGTGTAAAAAAATCACTTTGGTTAAAGGTATGAAACGTATGTTTAATAAATCCTTGATGAGCACTTAAGTGAGTGAGGTCTAGAATGATGTAATAGTAAAAAAAATAATAATAATAAAAATAAGGCCTGCATTTTATTCATCAGATGTAATCATTAAGTGGAGGCACTGCTGCCTTGTAGTATTGAGAACATGGGGTCGCGTCCCGGGTCCTCCCTATGTGGAGTTTGCAAAGTGCTTTTAGAAGTGTGGAAAGCACCATATAAATGTAAAGAATTATTATATTATTATTATAGTTTTTATAATATAGCATTATTATTGTTATTATTGCTATTATTATTATTGTTAAATTTCTCCACCCTTTGTGATACATAGATAGATAGTGTAGTTGGCAGGATTAGATAATAGATAGACAGTGTAGTTGGCAGGGATAGATAGATAGCGTAGTTGGCAGGATTAGATAATAGATAGATAGCATAGTTGGCAGGATTAGATGGATAGATAGATATGAAAGGCACTATATAGTTGGTAGGCCAGCACAGTGGTAGCACTGTTGCCTCGCAGTAAAGAGACCAGGGTTCACGTCCCGGGTCCTCCCTGCATGGAGTTTACACAGTGCTTTTAGTAGTGTGGAAAGTGCTATATAAATGTAAAATATTACTATTATTTTTATTATTATTTTTAAATTTGTCCACCCTTTGAGAGAAAGAGAGGGAGATAGATAGATTTGACAGGCACTATATAATAGATAAGCCAGCACAGTACGGAGGCCAGAGTTTGCATCCCGGGTCCTGCCTATGTGGAGTTTGCATGTTCTTCTCGTGTCTGAATGGGTTTCCTGCAGTTGCTTTGGTTTCCTCTCACAGTTCAATGACCTACAGTTTAGGTGAATTGGAAATACTAAATTAGCCCGTGTGTGTGTATTTGCCCTGCAATGGACTGGCACCATGTCCAGGATTTGTTCCTGCCTTGTGCCCTGTACTAGCTGAGATAGGTTCCCGTAAAAACCATGACACTGTGCAGGACTAAGCAGGTTAGAAAATGTTTGACTATATAATGATAGGTAGGTGGATATGAAAGGCACTATATAATACAATGAAAGTGGTGGAAGGATGGATAGATAGATAGATAGATAGATGTGAAAGATGTTTTATAATATAATGGACAGATAAATGTGAAAGGCACCATATGATTGATAGACAGACAGATAGATAGCTATGAAAGGTGTTATAAAATAGATTGGAAAGGAGACTATGTAATAGATGGACAGATATGAAAGACACTACAGTATATAATGATTTGTAAAGGCACTATTTAATATAATGGTTAGACAGATAGATATGAAAGACACTATATAATAAATTGGAAAAGCACTAAATAATAGACAGACAGACGTTATTTCTGCAAGTGACCTGATCTGCTGCTCTATTTCTAGTCGGAGATGTACAGAGTGAAGAGATGCAGTGCCAGGCCTGCTCCTTGTGGTGCTCCAGCGTTCCCCACAAAGTCCTTGAGTCTCACAAACTGGGGTCTGGCGGACAAACAGTCATCTATCCAGATATGTGACAGATACTGTAGAATATGTTGATATGAAAGGCATTATATAATAGATAGCTTTATGAAAGGCACTATATAATAGATGTGACAGACACTATAGAATATGCCAATATGAAAGGCATTATATTATAGATTTGTATCTGGTGCAATATAACAGAAATTATATGGACTGATAGCTTCATGAAAGGCACTATAGAATATACCGATATGAAAGGCATTATATAATAGATTTATGTATCCGGCGCTATATATACAGTGTATATATATATAACTGATAGCTTCATTAAAGGCACTATATAATAGTCTCGTGAAGCAGTTAAAGAGTGTGAGCTGAGCACTGTGCCACCAGGACGCCACCCTTTAATAAAAATACATTCTTGGCAGAGGATTCCAGATTGTGTGCGGCCCGCCGTCCCTTTCTGCTCGCATTCTGCAGCCCACCGCTGCGCACACTTGGAAATCCACGCGCTCCTCCTTCTCCTTTCTCGGTCGTTTTTCGCTGGCCTTGTCATTCACATTCTTCCTCTAATAATCGGCTTAATTTTGAGTTGCACTTTCGGCAGACTCTACGGTTACCCTGCGGCTACTGACATGCTGAAATAACGAGCAGAGTTGAGGGCTGAGATCTGCACGGCCTTCTGCTCGTCATTACGCAGTGTCCCGAGGGGTTCTCCGTCTCAGTAATTCCTGTCATCTTTTATCTCTTAATGGGGTCACCTCTGATCGCCTCCATCCTCTGTAAAAGTGAGGCATGAACAGAACCATCACACCCCAGTGTGGTCGCACAACCCCTGCCGCGGCTCGATCGTCCCGTCTCAGAAGGTGAAGATGCAGGGGCGCGCCGGAGTGCGGTGAGAACGTGGACGTGCTGCGTGAGATTGACGAGGTACCGCTCTTCGGACAAACCGCAGGCAAATCTTTCTAAACGAAAGTCGCTGGGAACGCTGGGAGGCGGCCGAGCTCAGATAAAGCGCTGATTGTCCCCAGAACAGCTCGTTAATTATGTTAGGACTTCTAAAACAGGAAACCAATCCATGTTAACATCCTGTTGTTCACCCCAAAAGAACGAGTGCAGCGCTGCCAACAGGAAATGGGCTGAAGAAAATAAAACTGTCAATAAACTTTCAATACGAAGAAGAAAGCAGCGATGACGAACAAGCCGAACTGGACACGAGGGGCTGGAGGTCGTCGGAGTGCGCAGTTAATTCCTCAGTTTGACAACCTGCACATAAAATGGGGAGTCTGCTAAGCTTGAAAAAATATGTAAATTAAAAATAGGTGTATATTAGATTAGTTGAATAAAATTCTAGCGATATAATGATGGCCGAGTCGTGCTGAAGAACGATTACAATCGAAGCAGGCTGACGCGATTGACCCTTCAAATACTCTTTTCAAAGCGTCATTAATGGGCATAATGTAAAATAAATACAGCTCTCTATTTATTGTCTTGATGACACAATGTGATTTAGAACGTAATCGAGCGTCATTTGAAACGGATTCGTTTTTTTCTTGATGTATCGTTAGAAAAATTACACCTCGGGGAGACGGACATGCGAGAGAAACGCAGCGCTCAAGTCCGCGGGCTGTTAGAAGGGGCGGAGCCAGCGGGCCATGTCGGGCGTAAATAAGGCCAAAGCGCCGTGATTGGGGGATTGGAAATTTAGCAAGTGAGTGGAAGAGGATTTTAAATTGGCTTGGGTCTGCATACTGAGCTGGGGCAAGTGTGGCGGGCCACGGTGTCAATGACCGCGAGTGAGGGATGTGAGGCCAAGGACCAGGCGGATCGGAGTGGCGTTGACGATTCGACTTTCAAACGCACTTAACGCTCTCATATCCACTTGTCCATGTATAATAAAGTGCCTTATTATCCAATCTATTGGACTGTTATATAGTGTGTTTCATGCCTCTCTACGTATTATATAATTACATCTCTATAATATAGTGCATTGTCTATATTTCTATAATATACAAAATATATTTTGACATAAAATATGTTTCTATAATATAGTGCATTTCATATCTATTTATTATATAGTACCTTTTGAATTTGTGTATTATATAGTACCTTTCATATCAGATATAAACCGATGTATATTATATTGTGCCTTTCATATTTAATTATTTATAGCACCTTTAGTACATTATTTATCTGTTATATAGCATCTTTCATATAAGTATCTTATATTACTGTTCTTACCTCTTTATCTATAATTTATATAGTGCCTTTCATAGCTATCTATAATATACAGCCTCTCACATTAATCTATTATATAGTGTGGTCCCGATCTAATTATGCAATTTTTCATATATCCATATATACATATACATATATATATTCATAGCATCCGTGTTCTGAGTCCCGATCTGACATTATGGGTGGTTATCTACCAGGTAACGCATGTGGTTGGTCTACCAGTCGGCAAACATCCGTCACGGGGCCCTCTTCAGTTGCGAGAAGCAAATCATAGAGTGTTACTGTAGTTTACTGTCAAATACTGCAAAGAGTACACGACACGCGTTTCGCCCTTATTTGGGCTCATCAGGCGTACACACTCCACTGCTCCCCTTAAATACATAAATACACTATATGATAGACCTACACGTATGTATGTATGTATACTGTATATATAGGTCTATCATATACTGTATTTATGTGTTATATAGCACCTTTAATATCAGTCACATAGTGTCTTTACCTTATTTATCAATTATATAGTGGCTTTCATATCTGCCTATAATATACTGCTTTTCACATTTATCTATTATATAGTGACTTTCACATCTGTATATTCTGTAGCATCTTTTATATCCATCTCTCTATTAAATAGCACCTTTTAATATCCATCTGTCTCTTTCTCAATATGTACGTATCTATTATATAGTGCCTTTCATGTCTATCTATTAATCACACCGTTTGACTGCCTTTCGTATCTGTCTGTCAATTCATTGCTCCTCTTATGACTGTATAGCTCTTTGCTCTGTGGTATGCAGCACCTTTCGTATTTCTCTATAGTGCCTTTCTTATTGACTATATACGTGTCTGCTGATGATTTCCGGTGGCTCAGTGGCCCACCACATGTCCTTCTATCATAAGCGGTCGATGAGGATTTGCACATTTTGTTTCTTCTGAAGCTCCGTCACCTTGACTTTAATTAAAGTCCTAATACAACTCGCCAGCGTGCCAAGTGAAGCACAACCGCTTTAAATGTCACTTCCTCTGACAGGTTCATAATGTGAGTGATGCGGGTTGCAGCAGCCAAGGCCAGCTGTTTTCTAAAGTAAAGTTTGCTCTTCTCCGTGGAGGGCTCTTGTTAGGCTGCCTCGGCGTCTCGTCGAGAGGATACACACACAAATGCTCGAGGGCCCCATTGACGTCCGCTAATCAGGAGCTCATTGATTTAGAGTCTGCTAACAGCTTGGATCCCATAAGGGTCTCCTCTTCTTCTTCTGTGTTCATAATGCACTGCACTCTCTCGAATCTCTTTCCCAATAAAGCTTCACGCCATGATGTCCCTGCAGCCTGCCTTCATTTTTGGCGGCCGAGGAAGTGCCTTAACCCTTGGTTGCTATTCAGTGTCTATTTAGTTCTCCTGGGCGGGGGGGGGCAGGGGTCTTTATTCTGGGCTAGAAGGTCTTATGGATTCAAGGCAGGCATTCCTGGGGAACTGAGACGCCAGCTGGCTATCTAGCTGGTGTGTGACATGACAAACGGAACATGAAACCCATGTACTGCATGCCAGGATTTTTTCATACGCCAGTCGTGTGAAAAAGTAAGTGCACCCCATGAAATGTTTGCCTCTGTTTAACCTACGTGGACATATCCAGATTTGATCTTCATTTAAACAGTGTTTTTAGATAAAAGTGACAAAACTAGACAGAAAAATGTGACTTTGCAACAAATTCTTCAACTCAAAATGAACAGATGTGCCATTTCTCTCTGTGGAAAACGTTAAGCCCACCCTTGGCTCCAGACCTTGATGTCTTTTCTAACTGTCTAGCCGTTCCTGATATCGACTGGGTGATCAAACCAACCTTTCCACCACCATCCTTTACGGCTGATCTCGGGTTCTTGTGCTCAAATCACTGAACATGTCTTTTGGCGGTTCCAGAAATCCTCATCTTGGCCTTGATGTTCACTGGCAAACTTAAGCCTTGGCCTGATGTTCCTTTCCTGCGCGTTGTCCTCCTTTCCAGTTGATTTTGCGACTTCACTCATCACGCTCAGTATCAGAGTTTGCTTGATTTATTCGCACGAATTTGAGAGAGAGGCTGCGGGCCATGGGGAGGGGGAGGCGGGACCTCAGGAATAGGGAGATGGGCGGGGCCTTCCTCACTCACGCACCAGCCTCCGTTTGAGTCGCCCTACCTGTCGCCACGTGTTGGAGCGCACCTCGCCTCTGCTTAGCTAGTGAATCCTGTTTGTTCAGCAGACATTATCATCTACAGATTATTAAGGAGTAACGTTTGACGTTTTTGAGAAAGAGATCAGAGCTCCATGTGTTTTATGTCTGTATGTCTGTCTGCTGTTCACAAGAGAACTACTTAATGGATTTAAATTGGCTATTTTTCTATCATTTTCTTGAACATTCTGGTTGACTTTTCTCTCATCGTGCTAAGTATCATAGTTTGGTTGTGGCACCGACTTATTCACATGAATCAAAGAGAGAGGCTGCGGGCCGAGTGGAGGGGGATGCGGGACCTCAGGAATAGGGAGCCGGGCGGGACCCTCGTCAATCACTCGCCAGCCTCCGTTTGAGTGGCTCTGCCTGTCGCCACGTGTTGGAGCGCACCTCGCCTCTGCTTAGCTAGTGAATCCCATTTGTTCAGCAGACATTATCATCTACAGATTATTAAGGAGTAACGTTTGACGTTTTTGAGAAAGAGATCAGAGCTACGTGTGTTTTATGTCTGTATGTCTGTCTGCTTTTCACGAGAGAGCTACTTAATGAATTTACATCGGCTATTTTTCTATCATTTTCTTGAACTTTCTGGTTGATTTTCTCTCATCGTGCTAAGTATCATAGTTCGGTTGTGGCACCAATTTATTTACATGAATCAAAGAGAGAGGCTGCGGGCCGAGGGAGGGGGAGGGTGGGACCTCAAGAGTAGGGAGCCGGATGGGATCTTTCTCGTCAATCACTCACCAGCCTCAATATGAGTCGCTCTACCTGTCGCCACATGTTGGAGCGCACCTCACCTCTGCTTAGCTAGCGATACCTGTTTGTTCAGCAGACATCATCACCTACAGATTGTTAAGGAGTAACGTCTGACGTCAGAGCTCTGTGGGCCGAGGGGAGTGGGGGGCGGGACCTCAGGAATAGGGAGCCAGGCGGGATCCTCGTCAATCACTCAAACACTCGCCAGCCTCCGTTTGAGTCGCTCTACCTGTCGCCACGTGTTGGAGCGCACCTCGCCTCAGCTTAGCTAGTGAATCCTGCTTGTTCAGCAGACATCATCACCTACAGATTGTTAAGGAGTAATGTCTGACATCAGAGCTCTGTGTGTTTTAGAGGGTAGCTGCTGATTGGCAGAGATATCACGGTCACGTGCTCTTCTCCTCACACGGGGAACGCTCTCCCATCAGACCTGAACACGTTCAGTTACAGTGCCAAGTATTATGGTTTGGTTGCGGCACTGATTTATTTATGCAAATCTGAGACCGAGGCTGTGGGCCGAGTGGAGGGGGATGCGGGACCTCAGAAGTAGGGAGCCCGACGGGACCCTCGTCAATCACTCGCCAGCCTCCGTTTGAGTGGCTCTACCTGTCGCCACGTGTTGGAGCGCACCTCGCCTC
>JANRMT010061414.1:5600301-5614150 GCA_026402145.1 Polypterus bichir lapradei | reverse complement strand
TATATGATAAATATGAAAGGCGATATATGATAAATAGATATGAAAAGCGATATATGATACATGGCAGATAGATATGAAAAGTGCTATATAATATGTTGAAGTTAGATATTAAGGGCACTATATGATAAATATGAAAGTTGATATATGATAGATATGAAAGGCGATATACAATACATGGCAGATAGATAGATATGAAAGGTTTTGTATAACAGATATGAAAAGTGCTATATGATAGATACATTGTAGATAGGTATTAAGGACACTATATGATAGACAGATATAAAAGGCGCTATATAATACATTGTAGATAGTGCCAGCTGATGCAAAGGACACCACAAAAACGTTTGGGGTAACCACCCCACATACTTGAAGATTTGGAAGATGAAAGAGGAAAAAAAAAACACAATGATATCTCTTTACAACAGTAGTTTCTCAACCTGTGGGACGGGTCCCCCTAGGGGGGCATAAAGTAACAAAAAGGGGGGCGTGAAGATGTGAAAAAAAAGAAACCAAGAATCAAAAATATGAAAAAAACATCTGTTGAAACCAAAACAAATGAACTTAAACTACATTCTGATATCAGAATAATAAATATAGAGTTAGATAAATGTTGATAAAAGTTAAGTAGGTATAATAAAATATGCATCTACATTTCAAAAAAATGTTAGGGGGGTTGCGATTAAAACTGTTATGAAAACTCTGGTCACAAATACTTAAAGGTTGAGAAACGCTGCTTTACAGAGTTGAGTCCACAACGGATAAGCCCTTTCATCATCGATCCAAAGACGTTCTTTTTGATAGTTTCCCGATTAATAAATGCTCGCCGTTGCTTTTTGACTCTGAATTTTTGATTGTGTGTTCAAATTATTTATTTATTTTGTTTTTTGACTTTTCTGCTGTTGTTGACCAGTAATACAGACAGGAACTCGGGCAAAAAGTCAGGGTGCCAACCAGGCCACGTAGTTTATGTAGGTTTTAAACAAAATTATCAGGCACTCAATGATGCAGAGACTAACAAAACTACAGTAAAACCTCGATTATCTGTCAGCCTCTGTTAACCACCAAGTCAAGTCAAGTTGTGGAGCATGCACTGGTACAACGTGTTGCCGCACCCACTACACGACGAAACAACTTGGGATCTTGGTTGGTAACCCCCCCCCAGACAGGCACGCAGTCCAGTCTCACCCTCCGGAAATGACCCTCCATCTTACATGGGCGACCCTTTGGCCTGGTCCAGCCACTCGGGTCCCAAACAATGAAGATCTTACAAGCCAGCTCACCCTCGGGTAATTGCGCCACATGGCTGTAGAGTAAAACCTCGATTATCCGTCAGGGGTCGGGACTGAGGCTGTAATGGAAAAGACGGACAACGGAACAGCTACTTTAAAAATGATATCCGGTAGATTAGCGATTTGTCATATTTATTTACACAATTAGGGGGCTCTGCCTCCTACTCGCTTCGCTTGCCAACCCCCCAGGCGGGTGCTAAGCACTAGCCACTTCGCTCGCGTATGGGGATGTACAATTTAAACAGGTCTGCCTTGCCAAGCGGGATCTCGAGCTGTTTCGTCATGCGGTGGGTGCTGTCCCAATGCAGGCTCCCCAACCTGACTTGACTTTGATGAAAAATGAGGGAGGAATAAATGGCCTCTACCAGTCTGAAGTCTCGCATGTTGAAGGATGTAAGAATTTTATGCCAGGGGCTTTGCTGAAGACCGGTTAGAGATATCAGTTCACCAAAGGTCACCATCGGCTCTTCTTCATGTCACAGGCACATTTGGAGTCCATAAGCAGAGCAAAATAGAAAGATTATCCATCCATCCATCCATTTTCCAACCCGCTGAATCCGAACACAGGGTCACGGGGGTCTGCTGGAGCCAATCCCAGCCAACACAGGGCACAAGGCAGGAACCAATCCTGGGCAGGGTGCCAACCCACCACAGAGAAAGATTATTATTATTTTTTTTTTTTTTTCCTTTTCCCATCTATTCACGACGTTTCCAGATCATTCTGCCCACTTTTACTTGAACAGAAGTTAAATTGACCTTCTAGAATTTCACACTGCAGTAAGCAAAGCCGGGTCGGGTTCAGCAATCTTGTCATCGAGTTAGCTGGAGAGTAACTGGCCTGCCTGCTCTGTGTGGAATTTTAATCGTCTCAAGTTAAAAAATAAATAATAATAATGTTAGGAATCTTTATTTTTAGTTTAGTTTTACCTCTAAGGGGCAGAGTGGTGGCTCTGAGGCTAGGGATCTGCGCTGGCAATCAAAAGGTTGCCGGTTCGAATATCGTAAAACGCCGAAAGTGACTCTACTCCGTTGGACCCTGAGCAAGACCCTTAACCTGCAATTGCTCCATCCCGGGTATGCACTCCTGATGCAGCCCACGATAGCAGTGACGTCAGCGAACTTTTGCACGACATGTATTTTGACATGGCATTTTACTCGACGTGTAGCAATGTACCTGATGTGCCGCTTTTTGTGTTCTCGAGTCGATTACGTTAATTAGATAGATAGATAGATAGATAGATAGATAGATAGATACTTTATACAATAGAGCCTGCCTTCTTCACCAGTTTGTCCAGGTGTGAGGCGTCCCTCTTCTTTATGCTGCCTCCCCAGCACACCACCGTGTAGAAGAGGGCGCTCGCCACAACCTTCTGGTAGAACATCTGCAGCATCTTATTACAGATGTTGAAGGACGCCAGCCTTCTAATGAAGTATAGTCGACTCTGTCCTCTCTTGAACAGAGCATCAGTATTGGCAGTCCAGTCCAATTTGTCATCCAGCTGCACTTCCAGGTATTTATAGGTCTGCACCCTCTGCACAGTCACCTCTGATGATCACGAGGTCCATGAGGGGCCTGGGCCTCCTAAAATCCACCACCAGCTCCTTGGTTTTGCTGGTGTTCAGTTGTCGGTGGTTTGAGTCGCACCATTTAACAAAGTCCTTGATTAGGTTCCTATACTCCTCCTCCTGCCCACTCCTGATGCAGCCCACGATAGCAGTGTTGTCAGCGAACTTTTGCACGTGGCAGGACTTGAGTTGTATTGGAAGTCTGATGTATGTTGGCTGAACAGGACCGGAGAAGGTACAGTCCCCTGCAGCACTCCTGTGCTGCTGACCATCATGTCAGACCTGCAGTTCCCGAGACACACATACTGAGGTCTGTCTGTAAGATAGTCCACGATCCATGGCACCAGGTATGAATCTACTCCCATCTCTGTCAGCTTGTCCCTAAGGAGCTGAGGTTGGATGGTGTTGAAGGTGCTAGAGAAGTCCAGAAACATAATTCTTACAGCACCACTGCCTCTGTCCAGGTGGGAGAGGGATCAGTGTAGCATGGAGATGATGGCATCCTCCGCTCCCACCTTCTCCTGGTACGCGAACTGCAGAGGGTCGAGGGCGTGGTGGACCTGTGGCCTCAGGTGGTGAAGCAGCAGCCGCTCCATGGTCTTCATCACATGTGACATCAGAGCGACAGGCCGGAAATGCCAGGATGACTGCCTGCTGAAGTTCACCCCGGATACCACAGACCCCTACAGCCTTCCCTCCCCTCAGCTGGGTCACCACCTGTGCCATCTCAGTGGGACTTGGGGGGGTGGGGTTTCATAGCATATTCCCCGATTTCCATCCACATCCACAGTTCAAAGCAGTTGTCAGATGAGTTAATCTGAAGCACACACAGCCATCCTTTATAGCACACCAATTGAAAAATAAATTAAAAGAAAAAATAATGTAATTGAAGCATCGCAGAGATTAGTTAAAATAAATAGAAAGGAAATTGGAGCTGGGAGTCATTTCAGGCTTAACAAAAGCCCCACACATTTTCTTTTCAGGCTCCACAATGACAACAGTGATTGCCTATTGAGGCAGAGAGACGTGCCTTAAGAATGTAGGGAGGCATTACATAATGAGAATAAAACTAAAATGGACTGGGAACAGCATGGCAGTGCATTTAGAGCAATGGTGGGGAGCGGCCGTGTGGTACCACAAGGCAGGAGGAAGGTCACAGCCTAAGCGGTAATTGTGATGGGCACGTGGCGGGCCCACCAGAGCCCACCTTCACTGTTACAGCAGAGATTGAATTGGAATATTTTGAAGGCAGAGTGGTGTCCCGTCTAAAGGTTGGCTCCCATCTTGGCATTTCCCTGTATTGGCCTGGCGCCCACTACGAGGTAATTGAAAGGGGCTAGAGGAACAGCAGAGGGGATTTGGTGACACCCGATTGGCACCAGTGTCTGTTTGGGGTGTGTGTGTGTGTGTGGTCGCCCTGCAATGAACTGGCACCTTGTCCAGAGTTTGTTCCTGCCTTGTGCCCTATGGTAGCTGGGATAGGCCCCAGCACCTCCTGCGACCCTGGTCTGGATTAAGTAGGTTAGAAAATGACATCACCTTTTTAAATAATGAACTGTCAATTATTTGGTCCATCAGGCATTGTTGTCTCTCTCACCCTTTGCTGTTGAACTGCTAGTTGCCCTACGGTAAGACTGGTGCAACAGTTCATGAGCGGCCCCTACTGGCCACAATTCTATAATTACAATGTAATACTGCACTGTTTCTCAGCCACTGGGATGTGGGGTACCCAAGGCAGGGTGAAGGTCAGAGCCTAAGCAGTAATTGTAATGGGTACATGGCGGGCCCACCAGAGCCCACCTTCACTATTACAGCAGCAACTGAATTGGAATATTTTGAAGGCAGAGTGGTGTCCCATCCAAAGGTTGGCTCCCATCTTGGCATTTCCCTGTATTGGCCTGGCGCCCACTACGAGGTAATTGAAAGGGGCTAGAGGAACAGCAGCGGGGATTTTGTGACACCCGATTGGCAGCAATTGAATTGGAATATTTTGAAGGCAGAGTGGTGTCCCATCTTGCCATTTTCCTGCACTGGCCTGGCATCCCCTATGAGGTAATTTAAAAGGGGCTGGAGGAGCAGTTGATGGGGATGGCATGTGAGTACAAATCCCCCCACGTGTTTCTCAGCCACTGGGATGTGAGTTACCACGAGGCAGGATGAAGGTCAGAACCTAAGCAGTAATTGTAATGGGTACATGGCGGGCCCGGGCGGCACGGTGGCGCAGTGGGTAGCGTTGCTGCCTCACAGTTAGGAGACCCGGGTTCACTTCCCGGGTCCTCCTTGTGTGGAGTTTGCATGTTCTCCCCGTGTTAGGTGCATTGGCGATTCTAAATTGTCCCGTGTGTGTGTGTGTGTGCCCTGCGGTAGGCTGGCACCCTGTCCGGGATTTGTTCCTGCCTTGCGCCCTGTGTTGGCTGGGATTGGCTCCAGCAGACCCCCGTGACCCTGTAGTTAGGATATAGCGGGTTGGATAATGGATGGATGAACATGGCGAGCCCACCAGAGCCCACTTTCACTATTGCAGCATGGGTTGAACTGGAATATTTTTACTGTCTTTAATTAATCGTTCACCATGGCAGCTGCGACGATCGCGTTCGATTTCTGATCATCGTGCTTGATTCGCCAGGCGGGTCCCTGAAGCCCACAAGGTCTGACAAACATGGTGTACGGTCATTCCGAGTGAAACGATTTATTCTGATTACTTTTCCATTAGTTTGTTTGTTTAAAATGTGACTTTTAAATCGGATGAGGTGCGCGACGCATTCAGTTTTCCCCGTTCACATAGTAAGGATTAAGGAGCCCGACTCCCCCAACCCCCCGCCCCCATATCGTGAGCGAAGGAACCAACATCCGATTATAAAACCGGTCCTTTCAACTGCACGATCTACATTCTGATGTAAAGCTGGTGGGCTTTCAAAGATCACCATCTCTAATCCTTGCCTGCCTGCCTGCCTGCCTGTCGAACGGACGGCTCTGCTTTATAATTAATGCCGTTGAAAGAGATTAGCGAGGTGCGGAGATCTGTCAGAATGTGAAATGAAACACTTTGCCCTTTTTTTTTTATTTGTTTTCCCCAGTGATGCACCGAGGGGAGGATTGACTGTCACCCAGATAATTCCAGATGCCAGGGCAGATAGAATAGCGTCAGAGAGCTGGACATGAATGAACTGAATGGGAACAGACAGGGGAGAAAGAAGCTGGGAAATGAGGATGTCAGCTAACCCGTTTCCGTCAGCTGGATGTGGCAGAATAGAAGGTCTCTCCTCGGAGGAAGGAGCTGGGGAGCGGGAGACTGATCGGAGTAGAAACCCGTAATCAGCTGAGACAGGACAGCGCGGGCAGACAAACATGTACTTGTAAAAGAATCGGACAAGGCGTAAGTAGAGCTTAATGTGATAAAAGAAAGAAATGCGATTGATGGAGACTGATGGGAAGATCAAAAGAAATGCACTGCTGTTCAAAAGTCATCGGTGAAGTGAAGCTCACAGCTACTTGCCAAGCCGAGTAAATGACTTGACAATGAGGAGCTGGCATGTCTAGAGCACCTGTGTCAGGGCGGCGGCGGCGGCAGATTTCTGCATTTCTATGTCTAGAGCAGAACAAATGCACACACTTTCAGTTATTTATGACATCCCAATTCTGTGTTGGGGCTGTGCCACGCTCGATGCTCCGGCATCCTGACCAAGATGGAGGCTGGCTACTTATCAGGAAGGGAAGACAGAGATGGACTGGCACCCCGACCTGGATGGAAGCTGGTTGATTACCAGGAATAGCCCCCTCCCCAGTACACGCGATGCTGGTATCCCACTGATGGGACCCCGTTATGGATACCCACAGGGCAGGATGGGAATTGTAGTCCCATTGGACAGCCCTGTTGGGGTTCTTGGGTGACACCAGTGACGCCCTTAAGAGTACCTGCAAGGCAAGATGGGAATTGCAGTCCCATGGGACAACCCTTTTGGGGTTCTTGGGTGACACCAATGGTGTCCTCAGGGGTATCTGCAAGGCAAGATGGAAATTGTAGTCCCATGGGACAGTCCTATGGATACCTTCAAGGCAGGATGGGAATTGACCTGTGGGATAGTCCTTTTGGGGTACTTGGGTGCTGCCAGTGGCACCCATGTAGATACCCGCAGGGCAGGATAGGAATTCTTGTCCCATGAGCAGCCTTGTCAGGGTTCTAAGGTGCCACCAGGGGCACCAATTTGATTACCCACTAGGCAGTGTAAGAATGACAGTCCAGTGGGACATCCCTATTGGTATTCTTAGGTGACACCAGTGGCAATCTTAAGGGTACCTGCAAGGCAAGATGGGAATTGCAGTCCCATGGGACAACCCTATGGATACGTGTAGGGCAGGGTGGGAATTGTCCTGTGGGGCAGCACTATTGGGGTTCCTGTGTGACACCAGTGGTGCCCTTAAGGGTACCTGCAAGGCAAGATGGGAGTTGTAGTCCCCTGGGACAGCCCTATGGATACCTGCAGGGCAGGATGGGAATTGTCTTGTGGGACAGCCCTGTTGGGGTTCTTGTGTGCCGCCAGTGGCGCCCATATGGATACCAAAGGGCAGGATGGGAATTCTAGTCCCATGGGACAGCCTTGTCGGGGTTCTAGGGCGCCACTGGGGCACCCATTTGATTACTCGCAGGGCAGGGTGGGAATTGCAGTCAGTCCCATGGGATATCCCTGTTGGTGTTCTTGGGTGACACCAGGGGAACCCATATGGATACCTGCAGGGAAAGATGGGAATTGTAGTCCTGTGGGACCATCCTATGGATTCCCACAGGGCAGGATGGGAATTGCCCTGTGGAACAGACCTTTTGGGGTTCTTGGGTGCTACCAGGGTCACCCATATGGATACCCGCAGGGCAGGATGGGAATTGTAGTCCTGTTGGACAACCCTGTCAGGATTGTTGGGTGCCACTAGGGGGAGCACTGTCCATTCTTTGATGGGCTACCACCTGACCTGGAAGTGCTTCCATCATGCAATGCTGTGAAACCAGAAGTAGTGCCACTCCAAACATTAAAGAAGTCGATTTTCCTGCCATAGAAGTCAGAGTCGGGAGGAGGTTGATGGGACTACGTAGGATGTGTGGAAGGAGGATAAAGATCTTGTGACTTTGTTATACAGTCTGAAAAAGTTGGACACCTGTGAAGGTATTGGCTTAAATAGAGCTTCTTGCTTTTGACCCCGTGACTGCGTTGTGTAGTGTGTCTTGGTGTTTGGGGCTCGGTTGCACCACCTACTAGACACAGTGTGCTATTTACAAGTCCAGGGCAGATTGATGCCTCTGTATTTTGTTAGGATTTAAAGTGAACATCCAGCTTCACTGCAAGCTAGTTATTTTGAGATGAGAAGATGAAACAAGAACCAGAGCAGAAGACGTGCGGTGGGACACAACTGAAGAAGCCAACCGATCTTCGGGCAGGCCAGAAACGTGAGAAAAGAATCAGAATTGTAAGCTAGAAAACCATAAACAGAAATCCCACTTAAAGTTTTTAAAAAAATTCTCCAAACACGGATACTGAAACAGCGCACAATATGGCCTTCTATACGGTCGGGCCGATGACATCACGTAGGGAACTCTGGGAGGTTGCCTCAGCAATAGTCGACTTGAAACTCGCCGTAATGGCGCTGTCCGTCAATATGGTGCCACAATAAGATGTTAAAATATGTTAACTTTGTCAGTAATTAAGATATGATGAAATAAATATTTGTGTGAAATTCCTTGACCTCAGAATTCCCAGAATAGCCATCAAGAAGTCCAAGGAACTCCTCAGGAAAGCGATTAAAAATTATTAAAGAACGCCAGTCATAATGGGTTTGAAGACCCCTGACCAAACTACACATCTTGTTGAAATTTGAGGTTTAAACAAATATTAAATTCTTTGACTGCCACCTGACTAAAGCAATTTCATAAAAATGTTAGCATACGGCTCCAGTTGATGTCTGTCATTCTCCTTGCGATCCCATAATCAGCTTCCGCGATTTGCCTCACGCTCAACACATGTCGCTGCTCTTCTTTTGTCAGTAATTTTCTTTACTGACTGCTTGTTCACATCACAATAAACAGCTTTTAAACTCCTATAAAAGTTCTATAAAAAGTAAATAACCAGGTTAAACTACACCAACAACATTTATTTATATAGCACATTTTCATACAAATAATATAGCTCAAGGTGCTAGTCCTGGGTGAATCGACATTTGGCTTTTGAGCATTTTGGATGGGCCTAAAATGACATCCATCCATTATCCAACCCGCTATATCCTAACACTGGGTCACTGGGTCTGATAGAGCCAATCCCAGCCAGCACAGGGCACAAAGGCAGGAAACAAAGCCTGGGCTGGACACACACACACACACACACACACACACTAGGGACAATTTAGAATCGCCAGTCCACCTAACCTGCATGTCTTTGGACTGTGGGAGGAAACCCACGCAGGCACGGAGAGAACATGCAAACTCCACGCAGGGCGGACCCGCGAACGAACCCGGGTTTCCTTACAGTGAGGCAGCAGTGCTACCCACTGCGCCACCGTGCCGCCTGCCTAAAATGACAAAGGTCCCAAAAGGAGTTTAGTTGTGAGGGGAAAATTGAGGGAACCCAACAAATCGGCTGCCGAAAACGCTTTGGCGAATTTTGTCGATCGATAACGATTCACGAAAGTGACGTTGTACATGAAATTAGTTTTACCATCAGTTTTGCCAAAAATGTTTCCAAAGTGGGACTCGGCTGATTGGCTCATCACTCTAAATGGACCAAAATTTGGCGGGGGGCTGACTGCCATTTATGAAATGTGATCGAAATGGACCTCCGTAATATCGATATTTAGGGCTTTGTCTTTTGTCCCAGTTTCCGACCCGCCAACCCAATCACCTTACCTTAGAGCTTTGCTTCTGTGGGTGTCCATCTTTACTGCGATATTTTTCATCTTTTTGCCATTCACCAGTATCTCCACTGCCTTTACATGTTAGACATTGACGGTTGTGCTGTGGCTTGGTGGTTTTTCACTTCCACAGACCTCCAGGCGTTTCAATTTTCTCTGTTTTATGTAGGAAGATAGCAAAGTGCACCTGGTAGTTGCGTTTCTTTCTTTTCTTTTTTTTTTTTTTTTTTTTTAATATTCATAGATCCTTGCTAAATTGGTTTGTCAAAATCCTGCCAGGAATTCACTGCATGTGGTAGTCTAGTCAACTACGACTTTAAAATATAACATGAATATGTGGCCAGAGGCTAAAGAAAAATGATTCTGAGAGTTGCAAAGAAAATCACAGAAGAGAGAAAGAAGAACCCCCTCTACAGTTGGGGGGGGGGGGGGGGCGCTTTGGTTAAAGCATTAAGGTCTTTCAAGTAAAATCAGTGAATGTGACTCTGGTGTGAAATGCTTGTAATGAGAAGCCTGTCTCAAAAGCCCCGCTATAATAATTCAGGTGTAATTTCAAAAAAATCAAGTGGCGTTTTGGAGTCCGTTTTTTTTTTTTTTTTTTAAAGCTCGTTACGTTAATCTCGGCAGGGAAAACTCGACTTGTCCGAGGTTAAGAAACGCCTAAAGCCCGGAGACGTGGATGTCTTCATTAGTGTTCTTGTAGCTAATGTGCTGTGCACAGCTTTAACGTATCACATCTGCTCATTTGAAAAGGCCTGTCGTGGGGCTCACTCGCTCGGACTGGGATAGCCTAGCATAACCATTTCAAACCTGCACAACACTGTCCTATCATTCTGTGATGTCATAAATATTTGTTTCTTTCTTTACTGGAAATATCACAGTCGTGAGAAATCATGCAGATGGGGTTCGATTTTTGCATTTCCTTTAACTATCGATTGTTGTTTTTTTGGAGTCACAGACGTGGCGAAAGGCGTGTTAGGCATCCAAAAAGCTCCACAAGCAGGCCTGGACCTTCACAGACCTGCTCAGCGAGGGTCTTACCCGAGACTGATAGCCCCCAAAATGGGAAATTGACTGTAAATGTCCAAAAAAAAAAAAAAAACTTCAAATGTTCAAAAATGTATCAAACCTGTCTTACAAAGGAGAGGATAACCATAAACCTCTGGCTTCTTGAGACACCCCAAACCAAAGTAAACTGAGAATTTATTATTAAAAGCAAACAAAAAGTTGAAAAACAGAGGAAACAGGCCAAAACAAAAAAGTCTAACAAGTCCCAATACAAAATCCATCCATCCATTATCCAACCTGCTATATCATAACTACAGGGTCACGGGGGGTCTGCTGGAGCCAATCCCAGCCAACACAGGGCACAAGGCAGGAAAGGATCCCCGGGCAGGGTGCCAGCCCACCGCAGGGCACACACACACACACACCAAGCACACACCAGGGACAATTTAGGATCGCCAATGCACCCAACCTGCATGTCTGTGGACTGTGGGAGGAAACCCACGCAGACACGAGGAGAGCATGCAAACTCCACGCAGGGAGGACCTGGGAAGCGAAGCCGGGTCTCCTAACTGTGAGGCAGCAGCGCCGCCACTGTGCCGCCCCCAATACAAAATCCACAAGCAAAATCCATTAACAGAAGTGAAAAATAAGAAACCGGTAAATATTAAATTGAACTTCAAGAATCGGCAATTACTGATCCACGGCTGGACACTCTTTCTGACCTCAATAAGAAAGGCAGAGGGAGGACCCAGCAGCTGTGACATCAGTGGCCCCGCCTCCTGAGGCTCCACCCACAAAACATAAGGAATGGCAAAACATTTGAAGATATGGTACACCATCAGCAAACCTAACAGAAATTATAGAAAGATATTAACAATAAAATGGAAAATTCCCATAAGTCAGTGCTATAACATTATATTGTCCTGATATCTCCATACTGGCTTTTCCTCCTGGGGTTGTGGTTCATTTTTCCCCTTAAAGAATCCTATAGCCTCAATCCTCCCCCATCATTATCATCATCACCTTAGCACCTTGAGCACACCGTCATCATCATCATCATCATAGGTACATGGGTGGCAGAGCTTTCACTGTGATGGCCCCTAAAATTTGGAATGCTCTTCCTCTCAGACTTCACAAGGAAAAATCTATTATTTATTTCAAACTCCTGTTAAAACCTTTTCAATGAGTATTATTCATTTTCTTGTATGTGATTTCTATTGTTTTGTTAATGTGTTTATTGAATTGTAAAGTGTCCTTGAGTGTATGAAAGGTGCTACATCAATAAAACTTATTACTATTCTCACCTTAGCACCTTTGAGCACTGATTGCTTTGACCAGCACCTGACCTGTGGACCCCCCACCACCACCGTATGACCCCCTTGCTGTCATCCAATTCCAAAAGTGCTGCTCATTTACCCAGCATGCACCATTACAAACTGGGCAGGCACTCTTGAAGTGACATGTTCTCCAGTAAGAAACCGTAACAAAAGTTAAAGATGTTGGTACCTTTTTCAAAAATGATTGCAAGCCTGAGCGCCCTGACGCCGTAAATAACACCCTGTGCCTGGGTTTTCCATCATTTTTTTTTCCATTGAATTTCTGTGTCATATTTCTGAGTTTGGGCAATCACAATGCTGAAATAAATTTTACAACCTTGGGACTTTTTTTTTTTTTTTTTTAAATGAATTACAGACAACACCTGACACCTTGCAAAGCAAATATTTTATATGTTTTTAAATATTTTAGTGTCTGCTCCATTTAAAGCTACTGTCAGCTCTTCTTAGTCAGCCATTACCTCGAATGGAAGCACTGGAGGCCATCCGTCCACTGCGTTAGCCCGTATGGTCCAACATTTTGGCATGGTGAAATATTCCCACTCTCTAGTCTTTTCGTACATTTTCTATGCGTCCATCCATCCACCGTGGTATCTCTACATCCCTCCATCTTCCTAACCCTTATATTTCATTGGCATCTGAAATGTGGACACTCCTCCAGGCACCCGTGCAGCCATTGTCTTAATCCACTGAGCCGAGTGTGTTGACATCATCAAGTGTGGATGCTAATATGTCCCTCTAACGATGGAACCGTCCACCTTCTTAACCTGATTATGGCAATACCTTGATACCATGAAATATGTTAACTCATCCATCTGTTAATCCATCAGTTGTCTTAACCTGCAATACCCAATGGCATTTGGAAACACGGGCACTCATCCAGGCATCCATCTACCCACTGTTGTAGGCCACTGATCCCATCATCCATCTATCAATCCTATCATCCGCCCATTGCCGCACCCCTCTTATGTCAAAGATTTGATGCCATGAAGTGTGGACACTTATCTATCCATGATGACATTTCAAAATTCTTCCATCCATCCATCTATCCATCCACCCATTAACCAACTTAATCCAATACTATGGCATCATGAAATATGACGACCCGTCCATCTATCCGTCCATCAATCTTCTTTACCTACATGGCTCATTGACATTTTGAAAGGCGGGCAACTCCTCTAGGCATCCATCCATCCATCCATCCACTGTTGTAGTCCATTTAGTCCAATAGATTGCCCTCATGAAATGTCAACATTCATCCATCTATTCATCCCATCATCCATTGTTGTACCCTGCTTATTGCAGTGATTTGGTGTCATGAAATGTGGACACTGACCCATCCATCCTCTTAACCCATATGGTTGACTGGCATTTAGAAACGCAGACACTCATCTATCCATCCATCCACTATATTAACCCACTTAATGCAATACTTTGGCATCTTGAAATATGACCACTCATCAGTCTTCATAAATTCAATTTTGAAATGTGGACAACTCATCCACGCATCCATCCATCCATCCACTGTCGTAGTCCATTTAGTCTGTTATTTTACCTCGTGAAATTTGAAGGCTTATCCATTCATTTGTTTTCTTAATCTACATAATTTAATGCTTCAATGTTTTGAATTGTAGACACTCATCCATCCAACCATCCATCCATCAATCTTCTTAACTTTCTCAGCCCAATACTTTTGCAGTAAAAGTTGCCTAGTTGCCATCTATCTATCTATCTATCTATCTATCTATCTATCTATCTATC
>JANRMT010061414.1:5580080-5592240 GCA_026402145.1 Polypterus bichir lapradei | reverse complement strand
AAGAGTGAAATGCTTAAGCCCTTCACCTATGGTTCTGCATGTGAGTTGATGGCTGCCGCTGAATTGTTCGGTTGTCGCTTTCAAGTGTACCGAAATGGCCAAATATTTTACACCTTTCGACAACCGCCAATGCCTCTTCAACATCTTAGATTCACAGGTGATGATTTCAGTAGTGGACACTTTGATGTTTATGAATGTTTAAACTCTCAAAAGCTGGATGTGAAGTTATCAATGAAACCGGTTGTATGCTTACAACGCTTGACAGATGCCGAATGCCTCTTCAACACAACAAGTCCTGCAAATACTACCGTAATTGAAACAAACCATGAAACTCAAACCGATTATGACAGCAGCAATCCAAGCTGTGAGATTTGAGACAAGATTACTGTTCACATGGCCAACTGTATGTTACATGCTCAAGAGTAAGCTCAGCGCACAGCTTGGTCATATTACAACCGGAGGGCCGAACTGACAACGTGGCATACAAAGAGATCCTTAACAAATAATTATTGGCATATTTTCCTTCAGTTTAAAAAGGTTTAATTTTCTTCTTAATTTTAAGGCAGTACTTTGCCGCTGCGAAGTGCGGGTATTTTGCTAGTATATATATATACCTTACCAGTTTGTCCAGGCATGAGGCGTCCCTCTTCTTTATGCTGCCTCCCCAGCACACCACCGCTTAGAAGAGGGCGCTCGCCTCAACCGTCTGATAGAACATCTGCAGCATCTTATTGCAGATGTTGAAGGACGCCAGCCTTCTAATGAAGTATAGTTGGCTCTGTCCTCTCTTGCACAGAGCATCAGTATTGGCAGTCCAGGCCAGTTTGTCATCCAGCTGCACTCCCAGGTATTTATAGGTCTGCACCTTCTGCACAGTCACCTCTGATGATCATGGGGTCCATGAGGGGCCTGGTCCTCCTAAAATGCACCACCAGCTCCTTGGTTTTGCTGGTGTTCAGTTGTAGGTAGTTTGAGTCGCACCATTTAACGAAGTCCTTGATTAGGTTCCTATACTCCTCCTCCTGCCCACTCCTGATGCAGCCCACCATAGCAGTGTCATCAGTGAACTTTTGCACGTGGCAGGACTCCAAGCTGTATTGGAAGTCTGATGTATGTTGGCTGAACAGGACCGGAGAAAGTCCAGTCCACTGTGGCGCTCCTGTGCTGCTGACCACAATGTCAGACCTGCAGTTCCCGAGACACACATACTGAGGTCTGTCTGTAAGATAGTCCACAATCCATGGCACCAGGTATGAATCTACTCCCGTCTCTGTCAGCTTGTCCCTAAGGAGCAGAGTTTGGATGGTGTTGAAGGCGCTAGAGAAGTCCAGAAACATAATTCTTACTGCACCACTGCCTCTGTCCAAGTGGGAGAGGGATCAGTGTAGCATGTAGATGATGGCATCCTCTGCTCCCACCTTCTCCTGGTATGCGAACTGCAGAGGGTTGAGGGCGTGGCAGACCTGTGGCCTCAGGTGGTGAAGTAGCAGCCGCTCCATGGTCTTCATCACATGTGACGTCAGAGCGACAGGCTGGAAGTCATTCAGCTCACTGGGACGTGATACCTTTGGGACTGAGGTGATGCAAGATGTTTTCCAAAGCCTCAAGACTCTCCCCTGTTCCAGGCTCAGGTTGAAGATGCGCTGTAGAGGACTCTCCAGCTCCAACGCACAGGCCTTCAGCAGTCGTGGCGATACTCCATCTGGACCCACTGCTTTGCTGGCACGAAGTCTCCTGAGCTCTCTTCTCACATGGGCTACTGTAATTGTGGATGTCTCTCTTATGCTGGTATCAGCAGAAGGATGGGTGGAGGGTGCAGTACTCTGAGGTGAGAGTGGGTTAGGGTATTTGTGGAGGGGCAGAACCAACAGCCCTACGTAATGACGGCTATTTGACGTGGAATGGTGTGTCTGAAGCGTCTTTTTATTTATCGTTGAGTTGATTATATTGATAACCTGGGCACTATTTTTCCGGATGGTCGTAATGAAAAGTTATCATTAAGGGATTCCTTGCACGGTTTTTCATGATAAATGATGTGCGTTTTGCCAGGGACTTAATTGGGTGCGATTCTTTAACTAAATGATATTTAACTTTTAAATGTGGGGTCAGTGCGCCCGGGCCAAGCCTTCAGGCTCTCACCCCCTACCCTAAAATCTGTCAGCTGATTCAAGTCAGTGGTGTATTTGACATTTTAACAGTTTTCCTTAAGCTCAGAAAATGATCTTTAAAATCTGTTCTTCAATTTTCTTACTCCGGGATTCCATTGGTGATGTTTTTTATGTTTGGATTCTTTATATAATTGTTGTTATTTTAATAAAGTTATTTTCTGTATTGTTTTAGTAACAAACTTCTTGTCACCTGTTGCCTCAGTAGAATTCCCATCATGCACTGGGACTGCACCTATGATGCCCCAAATTATCCGAGACTGGAGAAACTTACTGGTGATTACATGCGATTCTCTCTTTAGTTATTTTGACTTTAGATCCTTGCTTGAAATACGACTTTGATTTTTCACTTCCAGTCTTGACGTCAGTGTTGTTTTGTTGTGACCGCTGTAAGAAAGAACGCAGACATCTGTGAAGTGTTAGGCCCCCCCGTAGGCAAACCCCTTCAAAATTTAAACAAAACGCGGGTAATAAACGTTTTGGAAAAGAAAATTCAACATCGTCGTAGACTGGTTCAAGATGTCGGACCTTCCAGCAGGAAGAGGCGGGTCCAGACACCGGAAGTGATGTCAAGGGTGGTAAAGCCGTCAATCTTCTGGTCTGCAGAAGGGTGAAGAGATAAGATATTAGTCAACAGCGCCCTCTTGTGTTCCAGCAGGAAAGTGGTTACCATTATGCTGCCTCCAGTGCACACGCATGTCACACCACGTTGTTCTTCCTGTCCCTCTATTGAAATTTCCAACTCTGTCTGTCGAGACAGTGCAGACCAGGCCCTCTGCGAGACTTGCGACACCCAGTGGATTTAAGCCGAGGAGTGTCTCTCCTAAGTTCTGCTCTTTATGTACTCGATCATCGCCCCTTCCTGTGTCTCACACACACAACTTCTGCACAACTTCTTTTTCCAGATGGCTGTGCCGTTTCTGTCCACGTCGAGAATTTTCACGTCAAAAATGCCGCTGCCCTGCCTTTTTTTTTTTTTTACTTCTAAATACAAAGTGCTCAGCTTTCTATCACACAGAAAGTGTTTTTTCACAAGGTCATAATTGAATTTGTTCATTTTTCTGTTGCCTCCATATGCCATGTTTGTTTGCCCTCGTAACATCTGATAACCCTCTATTTATTGAGCCAGATTATGACATATCACAGGTTAGGAAAACTAATGTGAAATTAATGATTTGCTTTCCCTGGGAACATTTCTGTGTGTTTCAGCTTCTGTTTGTTCTTTTGAGCAGCACACACGCACATCACAGCAAAACTGCCACTTGTTAAATTAACACTTAAATTATATATACGCGTCCACTCTTTCCATATATACACTTTTAAGTGTTACTTTCAGCCAAGAACAGGTCATTTAACATTGCCGATTGTGCTGTGCAAGTGTTTGTCACTGTCACGTCACATCACAGCACTGGGGACAAGGGAACAGATTCCAGCCTGGTCACAGGCGCTAGCAAGCCTGCCATCAAAGCCTAAGATGTAACTTGTGTGGACGCTGAACTACCGGCCACTGCCAGACTTAAATTTACTGCAGAGAGAGGTGTGTGTTGTACACAATTAATATGTACATGTGAGGACTTAGAGACGTATAGAATACGAGTCAGAGAGCTACCTGTTAGATTGAAATACTCAGAAATGTACCCTGCGGGCAGCTTTGGCATGCGTTATCTATCTAGCTAATCCTGCCAACTGATCTATCTATCTATCTATCTATCTATCTATCTATCTATTTATTCCTGCCAACTACGCTATCTGTCTATCTATTCCTGCCAACTACGCTATCTATCTATCTATCTATCTATCTATCTATCTATCTATCTATCTATCTATCTATCTATCTATCTATCTATCTATCTATCTATCTATCTATCTATCTATCTATCTATCTATCTATCTATTCCTGCCAACTATGCTATCTATCTATCTATCTATCTATCTATCTATTCCTGCCAACTACGCTATCTATCTATCTATCTATCTATCTATTATATAGTGCCTTTTATATTTATGGTCTCTTATATTGTACTTTTTATTCTTGTCTGTTTGTCAATTTCAACTCTAATATTGGATTAGTTCTGTCCTTGTGAGGCCCCCCCCCCCCCCATGATCTTATAGTGCCTTTCCTCTGTCTCTCTGTTCATCTATCTTATAGTGCATTTATCTGTCTGTCTGTATTTTTTCTTAAAATGACTGAATTCTCATCCCACCCACTCGTCCATTTTCTGTGGTTACTAAGAAAGGTTCTAAAACACAAGTCTATATGGATGTGCTAACTATTCACTTTTTCAGTCTTGGTTTTAGAACGCCGTTTTGGTTCAGTTTGTAATTCCATAAATGCTGATTGCAGCCATTCCAGATGAAGTGATTTGATCGGGGGTCGCACAGCTAATCTGAACCCGCGACCTTGAGGTCTCAAGTCCCACCCCGCAGACGTTAACCCACAATACCTGGTAATTCTTCCTTACTGTACATGGTGATGCCGCCCCGTGTTGTTCGGCTGACGAGTCTTTTCTGATATTATTGACCTTTGAAAAGCAGACTTTGCTTTGCTGCACGTGAGGATCCCACCACAGGGCAGTGGAGCGGAATTCAAAGGGATGTGTGTTTACAGATTGAATTCTTGCTTCACTGGACTTTATGGTCATTATGCGCCTACTGAAGTGCAGCCACCTTTTTGGCAGAATGCAGTGGAGGTTCTGCACCAGTGAATTGCACAGGGGCGTCCATTTCTTACGTTTCACGTGTTCCTGATTAATTCCTGGAATGACCCAGCGCTCCACTGGCAGGTACTGTTTTAATAAGTCCTGTGTCTGGAGACACCAACAGTTCATTGGCTTATCACTTTATTGGAGTGACTTACTTTTCATGGCCAAATGAATTATTTAATTATTTAATTGTAACATAGACATTGCATTTTATTATTTTGGTGTGACAAGCAACAGATTCCCTGTGATCCTGCCCTGGACAACAGAACTGAGCCGTTAGAAAAATGTTTTAATTCGGTCAGGGTACCAGAACATAATCTAAATTTATGAAGTAAAGAATTCCTAAGCACAACAGCCCTTACTCAAAAATTTCCACTAGAGAAAGAAATACCCTGAAAGCCTGGCTGATAATCCAGAGGGCAATGAAGAATCTTCATAAATAAAAAGATTTCTTTTAACAATAAACTCTGTCAAACAAAAATAAGCTCCGAGGAGCACAAAGAGTGAAGACTTTAAAGTAGGCCAACGATGTCCAAATACGCAGTCCAAAAAGGCAAAATCAAAAAAGCAAACCTGGCGTTCAAAATATCCATAAATTACAGAAGAAACTCAAGGGAGCTCACCACACCACGAGCACATTCACAATGAACCGCAGGGGACTGTAAAGGCTGAGGTCAGTCGATTGACGGTGATGGGCAGGTGGCACCGCCTTGTGTTGGACCACCCACAAAGCACATGGCAGATAGTAAAAGACGCCCACGATTTTATTTTTAGTCCCATATGACCAACAAAATCTTAGTACAAGAAATAATTTATGGTGCATTTAAATCTTTTTTTTATATATACTAGCCGTCCCCCATGGCTTTGCCCACGTAGAAATGAAACAGGACAGTGAGGAGGGCCCCATCTGGCTCCCCACTCCTGATATCACACTTCCCCATCCCCTCGACCAGCAGCATCTCTCTCAGAATAGCGTGAATAAATCACTCCTACAAGCGAACTATGATTCTTAGCACGATAAGAGAAGTCACAAAATCTAAATCCGTTAAGTAGTTCTCTCGTTCGCTAGCTAAGTGGATGTAATGAGCTAAGCAGAGGTGAAGTATCTCCCCTCGGCCTCTGTGTGTCTCTCTGATTCGTGTAAGTAAATCAGTACTGCAGGTGAACTATAATTCTTAGCGCAATGAGAGAAGTCGCAAAATCAACTGGAATGTTCAAGCAAATTCTAGAAAAAAACCTGATCTAAATCCGTTAAGTTGTTCTCTCATTCACTGGCTAAGCGGAGGTAAGATACGCACTTCCGAGGCTGGCACATGAGTGAGGAAGGACCCGCCCCCCTCGGCCCACTGTGTCTCTCTCGGGTTTCACACAAATAAATTAGTACCGCGGGCGAACTATGATACTTGGCGCAATGAGAGAAGTTGCAAAATCAACCAGAATGTTCAAGAAAATTCTAGAAAAATAAACCTGATCTAAATCCATTAAGTAGTTCTCTCATTCGCTAGCTAAGCGGAGGTAATATACGTGCCCCTGAGGCTGGCACGTAAGTGAGGAAGGCCCCGACACCCTCCCATCAGCCCGCTGTGTGTCTCTTGAATTCGCACAAATAAATCTGTATCGCAGGTGAACTATGATACTTAGCATGATGAGAGAAGCTGCAAAATCAACCGGAATGTTCAAGAAAATTGTAGAAAAAAAACCTGATCTAAATCCATTTATTTAGAATTTATTTAGAATTTATTTAGAATTTAGTAGTTCTCTCGTTCGCTAGCTAAGCGGAGGTAAGATACGTGCCCCCAAGGCTGGAGCGTGAGAGAGGAAGGACCCGCCCCCCTCGGCCCACTGCGTCTCTCTTGGGTTTCACACAAATAAACCGGTACCGCAGGTGAACTATGATACTTAGCACGATGAGAGAAGTCGCAAAATCAACCGGAATGTTCCAGCAAATTCTAAAACCTGATCTGAATCCGTGAAGTAGTTCTCTTGTGAAAAGCGGACAGACAGACAGACAGACAGACATTGGATTTTATACACAGAGAGAGTCGCCGCTGGTTTCATTGTGAATCAACTTACTTCTTTGTTTTCGCCCCCTTAGGTTCCTCTGTCTTTTTTTTTTTTTTTTTTTTTTTTTTTTTTTGACCCGACATCTTGCCTTTATTTTTTTTTCATTCACAGTAATTCTCAGGCATTTCGAGACCCCCCCTGGCCCCCCACACCTTAACCCTTACTGCGATCCTCCTTTGCGGCCGGCGTGAAGATTCCCTGACTGGCCTGCGTTTTGTGTTTTGTTAGCCTCTCTTCTCACATTGGCAGCGCCCCCCCCCCCCCACCCCCCCCCCCCCCCCCCCCCCAATCCCCACCCTTGACCATTGAACTGCCACACAGGCACATTTTAAACAAATGCCACCTGTGACAAAAAAAGTGCCCAAAATATGGGGTGGGGGGGGGGGGCACATGGTGGTGGCATTGGTAAAGAAAGCCAAGACGGCAGACGCCATTCAGCCTAGCAGTACTACAGCCTGATGTTCGTCTCCAATGATTGGACGGACTCCTTATAAAATACACGACGCTGTTAACTCGGTAGAATAACTCGAAGGGGATCTTTAATCATACGGACGTAACTGCGGAGGTGAAGCTTTGCTCGGATGATGGCAGAACTGCGGCCTTTTTAAAGAGCTTGTTTGACTGCATCTGGTGAAGGCCATTTTTTTGCTAAAACAGTTGATTTAATAAAGCAAGTTTTTTTTTTTTTTTTTTTTCTTTTGCTTTCTCCGCACAAAGAAGACGTGTTATGACAGCGCTGACAGGTCGGCAGTGTGATACGGGGAACATCATACATTCTGGTCAAATCCTGTTAACATCTTTGAAGGGTCCTTAAGAGCGGCGCTTATGTCGAGTCCTTTAAGTGACATTTTAATGTCTTTGTTTGGTCGGATAGGAAATTCATTTTAGGGCTGTCATGTGAGGCGAGTACTTGGATATCTGGTGGGGGGCTTTACGTTTCAACATGATAAAGACAAAAAAAAAGGAGCCAATCAGATGGACAGAACAGAAAAGAGGCCATCGAACTCCGAGCCGCCAAACTCATTTGCTGGTTTATTTTAAAGGTCGCCGTCCGATGCTGAGAGGCAGCGTTTGCCACGCCGTCCTGTTCGATTGCCGGTGCTTTCTGCGTTCTTCATCGCTTTTTATTAATGTGGGAGATTCCTTACATTTTTACTGGCGGGAAACTGGTGCCAGTTCAGCCATTGTTCAGTTTAATCCGTTATGGGGGTCCTCAGGTTCAGTTATAGGGGGGGTTCATTCCAAGTAGATTTATAAACATTTAGAATGTAAAGAGTGTCAGTATTTAGTTTGAAGGGCCGGGAGAAAGCATTGAATTGCTTGATAGCAGTAGGCAGAAAAGACCCCCAAAGAGAGCCAGTCCTTCTTAGCCCATTATAACGGAATGAGCCTCTGGCTTAAAGTGCGCCAGAAGAGAGCGAGCGAGAGAGAGAGAGAGAGAGAGAGAGAGAGAGAGCGAGCGCCCCCTGCAGGGAATGTTTCATGATGGCATCCAATTTTTTACCACTATCCTCTTTTCCAACATAGCTTCCGGTGGGTGACGGGGTGGGCTTTCCTGTGTAGGCGCCGTGAGGGACACCTAGGAAAAGTGACTTCTTAGGCCGGGTTTATACATCCAGTGGACGTTACTGCTACACAAGCGGTGTGTCGTGTATACTTGTGTGTGTGCTTGACGTAAATCTGGAAGATTCCACCAGGTGGCAGTGCGAGATATCATTACGGTGAGTAAACGTTTGGCTTTGCTGGGTTGTGAATTGCTGGAAACATCCAATAAATTCTGAGGACACCTCGCCACAATATCTCTGATTAATGATTACATCTATCAATTCAAGGAAGGGGCCATTCCAGCAAGCATCGGGCACGAGAAAGAAACAAAATCTGTGGATGGGGCATCAGCTAATTGCAAGCTGAACACACACACACACACACACACACTGGCATCATTTTAGTGTCACCAAATCCCCAAATCTGCATAACTTTGGAAGGAAACCGAAACCCACCAGGAAAACATGTAAACTCCAGGCAGGGAACACCAGGGACGCGACTCCATACTGCGAGGCAGCAGCTCCACCGTGATGCCCCCACATGTGTAATTATTATCAGTATTCATTATTTAAATGAAGTTAACGACTTATCTGTAAAATGTCACATACGTACTTTAACGCATTTCATCCTGAAAGTGATATGAAGTAGAAATCTAAAGATTCTAAACGTGCAGAGAGCTGGAATATCATAAATGTGACGTGTTGTGTGTGGCGATCGCTGCCTGCTGCTGCTGTCAGTTCAGGATGAAGCCCCAGCAGCGCGTGGCGATTAACAGCCGGGTCGGGTTTAAGATGACATTTACGACGGTCTGCTTTAATGATAAAGTAAACTACGGGATTAAAGTGGACATTTCAAGATTAAAGCTGAACTTTCCACTTTAATCACTCGATATACCTTTTCGCCGTGCCCTTAATTTTTTCCTCTATGGCCCAAATACGGCGCCGTACATTCTGATGCTGCTACAAAAGACGGCACAGAAGACGGTATGTGAGACTTTTAAAATGTATCGCGTCATCACGATGGGGAATGTGCGACACTTGAAGATAAAAGCCCCACGGATGAATTTGTATGTCGGCATTATCAAACATCGAATCGCGCACATCGATCCCGTAGGATCCGCAAAGCGGCTTTCTGTCACATGTTGATAGTAAACTGAGACTCTGACGTCACGTTCAGACTTTTATCACACTGCGCTAACCGACGTGACTCGCGCACTTAAGGACGCGCTCAGGGAATGCGTCAGATGAATGCTGGGAACGCGTGGCAGCCATGATGAGTGTGCGTATGCGTACTTCTGAGCGTGAAGTATAAACCGGCCCGTCCCCAGCCGGAGGTCTACACGGGATGGACCAGCAGAAGCCAATAGGGCGGAAGCAGCCCCATGCCCCCATACGACAGGTGGCAGTGGTCCTCCCGAGACATACCCAGGGGTACATAGGAGTTGGAGTCTGGAAGTTGGGGGTCCCTGGATGCTTTTAGAGGGCACTTTCAGGGGAGGAGCTCTCTGGTTTCCACACGACCCAGAAGTTCTTCCATGAGGGCACACTGTGGCACTAGAACCATTGCCTGGGCCGAGCTTTAAAGGAGCCCACCAGCTCACCTCGATGAGTCGGGAGGCAGTGGGCAACACTCAGCACTTGATTGTAATTGTGGTTGGCTGTGATTGCACATTTGGTGACTTAATAAAATCTTTTATTTGACGCCTTCTCTCTCACTCTCTCTCAGATCACCCGTTCCGCAGATCAGATCCCATGCCCAGCGTCTGTCCCTCGCTTTATCGTAATACAGATGCCTCTTCTCTTCCCTGCTCACTCGTCTTTGCATTCAGTGGCTCTGAGCACCATCTGTGGGAAAATAAGAACATCAACAGACTACCGAGAGGCTCCTCACCGACTTCTGTCCTCTCCTATGTCTTACTCGGCTTTACGTACCTTTCAGAGAAAACACATTCCCCCTCGGCTGACTCTTGACTGGCTTCTCCCTAACTATGTTGCCACCCGCTAGCAACACAGCACCACCCCCCACCCCTCCCAACATACTGTATATTTGATCCTTCTAATCAGGCCTGCCATCTTGCTCATGCACACAGACACTTACCTACTTCACCCGGCTGGGCAACTGCCCATAGCCCCCTTTGGTGAGATAAATACTGCTGGAGAGCCAATGTGCACTCCTGTGCCAGTCACACATACTGCCCCCTCTCTAGGCACATACAGATACTCTTTACTCTTTATATTTCCTCTTAATTTATTAATAGTTAAAATAACACACGTCAGGCCGACTTCTAACGTTAATGTGGCAGAACTGGTCACCAGTGCTCTTACTGTGAACCTGTGAAAGGATGACACCGACATGGTGGAACGGCCCACAATCCAATGACAGGCTTGTCCCCAAAATCAACAGCCACGTGGAGAAGCACAAACCATCAGATGGCCAAAGTCCCTTCGATCACGAGACTCGCCCATTCTAACGTGGTAGTAAAACTCAACCTGAACCTCCGGACCGCGTCGGCATGCGGGAAATACGCTGTTGCAGCCACGTGATTGGAGGAGCGGGCCGTCTGAGTGAACGATCACGTGGGCCGAATAAAGGGTCCGGCGAGTTTTTCCATGTCGCCCCTACACACGCACACAGCGTTACACAAAGAGGCTGATGAGAAGCTGAACACATACAATAGAAGTAAAGAAAGAACACAGACTTGTTTTCTCTTCAAACATGACTTCATCTTTATTATACAAATTAGTTCAAATGTGATTGTTGACGCGGTGTAAGCGTTCATGCCTGGTAACTGAGCACAGATGGGAGCAAAGCGGGTAAATTAAAGAAGTAGGAGTTAAATCAGGTGTAAAATGAATGCTTCCATTTACAGTACCTGCTTGCCTGGCGCATTTCATTACTCTTCTGTTTAGCGCTAATGGCAAAAACTCCAAAGCTTCAGTAAAGAATTAATCACTTAGAAAGAGCAACGCTGTCTCTCTGTACTTATTATCTGAAACAAAGCGGCTCACCTTTAAATTTTTTTTTTTTTTTTTTTTTTTTTTTTTTGTAGGGGAAAATGCGTTTCCAGTTAAGTAGCCAGTCTTATCTCTGATGGCGGCTCGGCTTTTCCTTTTTTTCCCTTGGGAGTTGAACGTGTGATCCTGTGCCTCTCCAACGAATTATAGACCTTTGAGTCATAAATCTTAACTTTCTTTGCCAGTCCGTATGCTTTCAGTGCTGCTTTGCAAAGCTGATAGTGTGGTAATTTCCCATATCATATCAAAAATATTATAAAACCAAATACCAGGCTACAAAGGCAGCAGAGAGAGAGAGAGAAAAAGAAAAATTATTACCAGCGTGACGCGTCTGTGTGTGCGCGCGTGTGCGTATGTAGAGGAAAACGCGTCTGAAACTGAAGCAAAGGTGTGCTGATATCTCATGTTTCAGACGTCTTCAAGTTAAAAGAGAGGAGCGCAACTGGCACAAACACCACTTTAGTTGGCTATTATAAGTGTTCATTAAAATAGAAAATAAACGCACACACAAATATATATTTTGTATATTTCTGGTTCTCTAATCTCATTTTCACTTCGGGTTTTTGACCAGGAGATAGAATTGCGTTTCAGGTTTTTACGCTTAAATTTCTTATCTCCTGGTTCATCCTTTTGCCTTCACAGAAATATATATATATATATATATATATAT
>JANRMT010061414.1:5561762-5579680 GCA_026402145.1 Polypterus bichir lapradei | reverse complement strand
TATATTTAAACTTCTTAAACCCCTTTCATAGTGAGTGGTTTCTTTCTTTCTTTCTTTCTTTGCCTGTATAGTGCCTTTCATAATAAATGCTTTCTTTCTTTCTTTCTTTTTTTCTTTCTTTCTTTCTTTCCCTCCCTCCCTATATAATGCCTTTCATAATAAATGCTGCCATTTCTTTCTTTCTTTGCCTGTATAGTGCATTTCATAATGAGTGATTTATTTCTTTCTGTTGTGGCCCACGGGGGCGCTGCAGCTCTCCACACCCAACACAGACAGAGGCAGATGCAAGTCCAGCACCACACTGGCTTTGCTTCTCTTGTGGGGAACTCTTCCCAATCATTTCCCACACAGCAGTGTGCAGTACAAAGGCACAGTGCTGCATGTTCAAAGCAGCTCACAGCCCTTTATCTTCTTCGTTTCTCTGTCTTTCTCTGCCTCCACTCTTCCTCCAGTAAGCATTGTCTTCTTCCTCCTTCCTGACTCTGGAGCAGTGACACTTGGTTCCTTTTCTCTTGTGGGATTCCCGGAACCCAATAGTGCTGAGCCACCAAACTCCAAGTCCCAGCATACCCTGTGGGGATCGGGGGGGGGGTGGGGGGGTGGGTGGGGTGGATGCCATCTAGCGATCCGGGGGAAATGATGCCCTGAGTGCGCTTTCTCCCCTGGTCCTTCCATCACAAAGGTGTGCCAGCTGTCCGCCTCACTGTCCTTCTGTCTTTCTTGTCGGGATTTTCTAAACATCATTCATTAATAACATTGGTCTGAAAGAATCTGCTGTCCAGACACTGACAGAAGCTCTCATTTGAGTAATAAAAGGTTAAAAATAGCTCCACTGAGTCCAAAGTCTGCCTCCAAAATAGAATTACTTACGATTCCATATTGGTTCGTCTTCATCCGGGAAGCAAATTAAATGTGGCATGTAATGAAAGAAATGTTTTCAGCGTTCTGTTTTCATCCTTGAAATCTTGCATAGCTGATAAAAGCCATTGAGATCTCCGGGCCTCCGAAGACAAACTGCAAGTGCGGTGCCCTGGTGTGAACTCGTCCCATGCGGGTCACGTGGTGATTTTGACAGCGCCATTATGATGCTGCCATCGGAAGCCCTGCTCAAGTTACGGAAGTTCCCTTTCACCAACAGGGTGGCAGACAGCCGGTGACCTCAGTCCTCAGTTTGCAGCCCATGTCCTGGTGGCGTCCTCTGAACATTAAATGCGGAGCGCGGGTCAGACTGGTGACTTTCTACAATGTGACTTGGGCATCACGGACACAACGTATGTCAAGTAGAGTCGAGGCCCAAAGTGTTGGTTTTCACAAAGTTTGTTGCTTCATTGTTTTTAGATCTTTTTGTCAGATATTTCAATACCAGGGGTGTCCAATGTTTTTTCCCCCGGAGAGCTAATTTTACAAATATGAAAATGGCCGAGAGCTCCTTATGTTTTCTAATGTTTATTCTCATGGCTTATTTCAATCCAAACAAACTGAATATGCTTGTTTTGCCTGAACATTTACAAAATGTTGGTGTCCACAACTCACATTTTACATTAAAACATCACAAAAAATATTCAGTTCACCTGCAAGTGCATTTTGTATGTCTGTATGCATTTTCTCACACTATTGAATTAAAACACGAATGCTGTCAAAACAAAACAATGCAATTCCAAATCTACAGATATCCATCCATCCATCTATCCAGCATCCAACCTGCTATATCCTAACTTCAGGGTCACGGGGGTCTGCTGGAGCCAATCCCAGCCAACACAGGGTGCAAGGCAGGAAACAAACCCTGGGAAGGGTGCCAACCCACCGCAGGGCACACACACACACCCACACACCAAGCACAGAGTAGGGACAATTTAGAATCGCCAATGCACTAAACCTGCATGTCTTTGGACTTTGGGAGGAAACCCACGCAGATACGGGGAGAACATTCAAATTCCACGCAGGGAGGACTGTTGATCCCAAATATTTAAACTCATCCACCTTCGCCAGCTTTACTCCTGGCATCCTCACCACTCCACTGACCTCCCTCTCTAAAGTCCAAATTTCAGTGCCGATCCAACACTTCTTCAGATCAGTGGACACCACTTCATCATCCACTGATTCTCGCCCTAATCCTTTTTCTTCCTGGGTTTGAACCAACGATTTGTATTTGTTCCTTCACCCCCCCCCCCGGGGGGGGCCCGCCCCGGTTCTAGGTGGTACCCTCGACATTCCTGTTCTCAATTCTAATAAAATCCTCCATTGTTACCCAACTCAACATCCTTACCGAAAGTCCCATCCCTTCCTCAGAAATAAATTTCGACCTAATATTTACCGTTTTAGTAATCTTTTCACGCACCTTCAAGTGAAAGTTAAGTGGCGGAACCTGAATATTGGAAATGCATCCATTAGCCCTCGTTGTGATTGCATTTATTGATGCCTCTTACCTTTTGCCATTCCACTTGATTGGCAGCGAGGCCCGCTGTAATTTACTCGTGTTGTGTATTGAGCCGGCCGTCAAGGTGAAGTTTATTAAGTGAATGGTTTTGTGCGTCGCGTCTAATAAGTGGAATCCGTGTACCCGCTTGCATAATGGGCAGCGTGTGTGCCAGAGTATAAAAATTATAAAGGAATGAAGCCGTAGCCTTGAACCGTCGGGGCTGCGCAGCAAGGGGTTGCTTGCTCTTCTTCTTCTTCTTTCATTCATGTGTGCCTTGCGGATCTTTATAAAACAAGAAAATAGTGTAACAAAAAAAAAAAAAAAAAGAAATTGTGAATGTGCCTGCTGTGTGTCCTTATACAGCAGTGTTAATAAAATGCTGTCTGGGAGTGGGCAATACATGATGCGGAACAAAGAGTGGAGGAGGCCAAGAACAATAAACAATAGTCCTTCATGTCCCGGGGCGTATTTTGTATAAACGGTGACTATTCTGTATTTCGTGATGGCCAGAGTCTGTTGAGTGAGACAAACAAACGAGGGTTGTCGGTGTGTCTCACGTTCTCCCAGAATGCAATATGGCAGGTGCTTCTCAAAGTAGGTCCGGGGTGGGGGTGGGGCTGGGTGCCTCCCACTGAGGCTTCAGGTTTTTGTTCCAACCAGACTCCTAATCAGTGCCAACAACTGATTACCCTGATCTCGTTTATTCATCTCGTTGATTCTACATTCAGAAGAGCACAGCAGCACCAATCGAGTCCAGCTGCAGTCAGGACAGTTTTAGGCCTCGGACAGATTATAGTAAGGGGTAAAGTATGTATGTAAATATATACAGTCATATGAAAAAGTTTGGGAACCCCTCTCAGCCTGCAAAATAATCGACTCTCCTTTCAACAGTAAAGATCACAGTGGTATGTCTTTCATTTCCTAGGAGCACCGGGGTGTTTTCTGAACAAAGATTTTTAGTGACGCAGTATTTAGTTTTATGAAATTAAATCAAATGTGAAGAACTGGCTGTGCACAAATGTGGGTCCCCTTGTCATTGTGCTGATTTGAATGGCTGTCACTGCTCAATGCTGATTACTTGGTTGGATGAGCTCGTTAAGCCTTGAACTTCATAGACAGGAGTGTCCAATCATGAGTGGTAAAAGGTATTTAAGGTGGTCAATTGCAAGTTGTGCTTCCTTCCCTTTGACTCTCCTCTGAAGAGTGACAGACAGCATGGGATCCTCAAAGCAACTCTGAAAAGATCTGAAAACAAAGATTGTTGAGTCTCCTGGTTTAGGGGAAGTCTACAAAAAGCCATCTCAGAGGTCTAAACTGTCAGTTTCAATTGTAAGGAATGGAATCAGGAAATGGAAGGCCACAGGCACAGTTGCTGTTAAACCCAGCAAGTCTGGCAGGCCAAGAAAAATACAGGAGCGGCATATGAAGAGGCAGGATTGTGAGAATGGCTACAGACAACCTACAGATCACCTCCAAAGACCTGTGAGAACATCTCGCTGCAGATGGTGTATCTGGACATCGTTCTACAATTCAGCGCAATTTGCACAAAGAACATCTGTATGGCAGGGTGATGAGAAAGAAGCCCTCTCTGCACTCACGCCACAAACAGAGTCGCTTGTTGTATGCCAATGCCATTTAGACAAACCAGATTCATTTTGGAACAAAGTGCTTTGGACCGATGAGACAAAAATTGGGTTCTTTGGTCAGAATAAAAAGCGCTTTGCATGGCGGAAGAAGAACACCACATTCCAAGAAAAACACCTGCTACCTCCTGTCAAATTTGGTGGAGGTCCCATCATGCTGTGGGGCTGTGTGGCTAGTTCAGGGACTGAGGCCCTTGTTAAAGTTGAGGGTTGGATGAAGTCAACCCAATATTAACAAATTCTTCAGGATAATGTTCAAGGATCAGTCACAAAGACTCTTTTGTGTGTGTGTATATGTATATGTATATATATGTGTATATGTGTGTGTGTGTGTATATATGTGTATACATTCTGTGGGTATAGAGAAGAATCCCCCCCCTTCAAAATATCCCCATTATTTTGCTTTACAGCCTTAAATGAAAACACACAAACTAATATTTCTTCCCAGCTTTACTTGCTCAGTGCCACCTCTAACATCCAAGTAAAATACATCACAGCTACAGGTCAGAAAAATGATAAAAAATCCAAAACAAGACCTACTGAGATGACTAAAGGACCCCCCCATGTCAGTGTCATTTTGTTGATCCCCCTTTTGCTTTAATGACAGCCTTGAGTCTGTTGAATCTTCTCTATCAGCTTTGCACACCTGGATTGTGTAATATTTGCCCCCCACTCTTCTTTACAGTTTAACTGTTCAAGTTCGCTCACATTGGATGTTGAGCGTTGCTGGTCTGCTATCTTCAGATCTTTCCACAGATTTTCTGTGTGGTTTATGTCTGAGCTCTGACTGGCCACACCAGGACATTCACTTTTTTTCTCCTTCAGCCACCATGTTGCTCAGTTTTGCTGTGTGCTTCGGGTTGTCTTTGTGTTGAAAGGTGAACATTCTGCCCATCTTCAACTTTCTGGCAGAGGGTAGCAGATTTTCGTCCAGAATTTGATGGCATTTTGCCCCATCCGTTTTTCCTTCTACCCTAACGAGAGCCCCAGGCCCCCCACAACAGGATGCTGCCCCCGCCATGCTTTACTGTAGGTATGGTGTGTTGTGGATGATGAGCTGCATTGGAGTTCTGCCAAGTGTACCATTTGATTTTGCTCTCATCTGACCATAAGACCTTTTTTTTTTTTCCACTTGGCATCAGAATCTTCAAGGTGCATTCTGCCAAAGCTCAAACGAGCCTTAATGTGGCCCTTCTTCAGAAGTGGCTTTTTCCTTGTGACCCTCCCAAAGAAGGCACAATTGTGGAGCGCTTGTCAAATTGTTGTCACCTGCACACCATTAATGACCACTCTGTGCCATCAAATCCTGTAAATCCTTCAAACTGGCCATTGGCCTTTTGGTGGCCTCTCTAACCAGTTTCCTCCTTGCTCTTCCATCCAGTTTGGAGTGTCCTAGTCGTACCAAACACTTCTTTATGATGGGCTTTACTGAGCTCCTTGGGATCGGTAAAGCCTTTGAGATTTTTGTGTCTCCATCTCCTGCCTTCTGTCTGCCCACAACTCTACCCCTGAGATCTTTTGAAAGTGTCCTGCCGCCCACAGTCAGTTGCTCTACCAAGCAAGGGAATGAATGGACCAGGAACAGCTTCACTAATCACACGGATTACAATTGAGCACAGCCGGTAACCAGGGTCTGCTATGGAAATGGTGGGCACTGACACCTGATTGAGTTTAGGAGGGGGGGGTGTCCTTTATTCACCTCAGTAGGTCTTGTTTTTGATTTTTGTAAATTCTTCTGAACTGTAGCTGTGATGTCTTTCACTTGGATGTTAGAGATTGCATTGAGGAAGTAAAGCTGGGAAGAAATATTAGTTTGTGTGTTTACATTTAAGGCTGTAAAGCAAAAAAAAATGGGAATATTTCAAAGGGGGGGGATCCTTTCTATACCCACTGTAGATTTCAAAAGAACATTAGAACATAAGAACACTCGAGATGAGAACATGCCATTCAGCCCAACAAAGCTCGCCAGTCCTACCCACTTATTTCTTACAAGAAAACATCAAGTCGAGTTTTGAAAGTCCCATAAAGTCTTACTGTCCACCACACTACTTGGCTGCTTATTCCAAGTGTCTATCGTTCTTTATGTAAAGAAAAACTTCCTAATGTTTGTGTGAAATTTACCCTTCACAAGTTTCCAACTGTGTCCCCGTGTTCTTGATGAACTCATTTTAAAGTTATCGTCTCGATCCACTGCACTAATTCCCTTCATCATTTTAAACACTTCAATCAGGTCTCCTCTTAATCTTCTTTTGTTTAAACTGTAAAGGCTCAGCTCTTTTAATCTTTCCTCATAACTCATCCCCTGTAGTCCCTGAATCAGCCTAGTTGCTCTTCTCTGGACTTTCTCCAGTGCTGCTATGTCTGGAGGGCCCAAAACTGCACCCAGGACTCCAGATGAGGCCTCACCAGTGTGTTATAAAGCTTGAGCAGAACCTCCTGTGACTTGTACTCCACACATCAAGGCGCTATATAACCTGACATAACCTCTTAGCCTTCTTAATGGCTTCTGAACACTGATGGGAAGTTGATAGCTTAGAGTCCACTATGACTCCTAAATCCTTCTCATAAGGTGTACTTTCGATTTTTCCGACCGCCCAATGTGTATTCAAACCTAACATTTTTCCTTCCTATGTGTAATTCTTTACATTTACTGACATTAAATTTCATCTTAAAGGATTCAGACAAATGCAGAGAAAGGTTTGGGGGCAGCCACCCGTATACCTGCCAAAGATGAAGGTTTGGTTCAGATCACACTGGTCTTAACAGATCGCAGTCCAAAAAAACGGACTAACAGAAGGGCAAACATGGCGGGTTTTAATGTCAGGAAGGGGAAGTGATGTCATCGGAGCAGGAAACAGAAGTGCACACGACTACAGAGGAAAGGCGCTGAAGGTACATGTGGGGCAAGTGATTGCAAGTACAGTGGAACCTCGGGTCACAACCGTAATTTGTTCCTAAACTCTGGTCGTAACCCGATTTGGTCATGACCCGAACTAATTTCCCCCATAGGATTGTATGTAAATAAAATTAATCCGTTCCAGACCGTACGAACTGTATGTAAATATATTTTTTTAATTATTTAAGATTTTAAAGCACAAAAATAGTTAATTATACCATAGAATGCACAGTGTAATAGTAAACTAAATGTAATAACATTGAATAACACTGAGAAAACCTTGAACAGAGAAAACTAACATTGCAGGAGTTCACGCTACAGCCTTACGAACCGCTCGCTGCAAACACTTTCGTTTAATGAGTTTTAAGCACAGGGAAAAAAATGAACATTTGAAAAATCCATAATTTATACAAAAACTAACCATAAACAACCAAGAAAACGAATCTTGCATGAGTCGAGTTCTGGCATGAAGGAAGTGAGGAGGAACTGGGTGGAGAGGAGATTACTATTTTGACGATGTGATGATGCGGGTTCGTTGCATGCTCCCATCTCGTTTCCGGGAGCCCTTAAACCCGTCACCGTCGGTAATGTTACCGATGAGCACGACAGTGAGGCACTACAATGGAGCAATCGGATGGTGCAAAAAGTGCCAAGTGCTTTTATTAAAATCAACAAAACAACAATCAAAAACAAAGTCCAAATTAAATAAAGTGCAGTGCTTTCAGAATCCTTCAATAAATAAATGATCCGATAAAAACAGAAGTGAAGTGGAGGTTAAAATCCAATAGAAAAAAGTCTTCATTAAATACAGGTGCCGGTCATAAAATTAGAATATCATGAGAAAGTTGATTTATTTCAGTAATTCCATTCAAAAAGTGAAACTTGAATATTAGATTCATTCACTACACACAGACTGATGTATTTCAAATGTTTATTTCTTTTAATTTTGATGATTATAACTGACAACTAATGAAAGTCCCAAATTCAGAATCTCGGAAAATTAGAATATTGTGAAAAGGTTCAATATTGAAGACACCTGGTGCCACACTCTAATCAGCTAATTAAAGCCTTTAAATGGTCTCTCAGTCTCGTTCTGTAGGCTACACAATCACGGGGAAGACTGCTGACTTGACAGTTGTCCAAAAGACGACCACTGACACCTGGCACAAGGAGGGCAAGACACAAAAGGTCATTGCTAAAGAGGCTGGCTGTTCACAGAGCTCTGTGTCCAAGCACATTAATAGAGAGACGAAGGGAAGGACAAGATGTGGTAGAAAAAAGTGTACAAGCAATAGGGATAACCGCTTGTACCCTGGAGAGGATTGTGAAACAAAACTGTGGGGGAGATTCACAAAGAGTGGACTGCAGCTGGAGTCAGTGCTTCAAGAACCACCACACACAGACGTATGAAGACATGGGTTTCAGCTGTCGCATTCCTCGTGTCAAGCCACTCTTGAACAAGAGACAGCGTCAGAAGCGTCTCGCCTGGACTGCTGCTGAGTGGTCCAAAGTTATGTTCTCTGATGAAAGTAAATTTTGCATTTCCTTTGGAAATCAAGGTCCTAGAGTCTGGAGGAAGAGAGGAGAGGCACAGAATCCACATTGCTTGAGGTCCAGTCTAAAGTTTCCACAGTCAGTGATGGTTTGGGGTGCCATGTCATCTGCTGGTGTTGGTCCATTTTGTGTTTTCTGAGGTCCAACGTTAACGCAGCCGTCTACCAGGAAGTTTTAGAGCACTTCATGCTTCCTGCTGCTGACGAACTTAATGGAGATGCAGATTTCATTTTTCAACAGGACGTGGCACCTGCACACAGTGCCAAAGCTACCAGTACCTGGTTTAAGGATCATGGCATCCCTGTTCTTGATTGGCCAGCAAACTCGCCTGACCTTAACCCCATAGAAAATCTATGGAGTATTGTGAAGAGGAAGATGCAATACGCCAGACCCAACAATTCAGAAGAGCTGAAGGCCACTATCAGAGCAACATGGGCTCTCATAACACCTGAGCAGTGCCACAGACTGATCGACTCCATGCCACGCCGCATTGCTGCAGTAATCCAGGTCAAAGGAGCCCCAACTAAATATTGAGTGCTGTACATGCTCATACTTTTCATGTTCATACCTTTCAGTTGGCCAACATTTCTAAAAATCCTTTTTTTGCATTGGTCTTAATTGATATTCTAATTTTCCGAGATACTGAATTTGGGACTTTCATTAGTTGTCAGTTATTATCATCAAAATTAAAAGAAATAAACATTTGAAATACATCAGTCTGTGTGTAATGAATGAATCGAATATACAAGTTTCACTTTTTGAATGGAATTACTGAAATAAATCAACTTTGTCATGATATTCTAATTTTATGACCGGCACCTGTACAATGAGCTTAAAACAATGCTCGAAGCAGTCTCTTTAAAAACAAGCCCGGTGCCTTCTTTAAGTGCCTTCTCTCTCGCTCACTCGCTGCACAGGGAGAGACTGAACACGTGCGTAAATCATCAGCACGTACAAACCGAAAGGGAAACTGGCTTGTTCGTCACCCAAGTGTGTGGTCGTGAACAGATGCAAAAGTTTGGCAAACTTTTTGGCCATAACTCGATTTGTACGTGTTCAGAGATGTTCGTGACCCAAGGTTCCACTGTATTCTGTTATCTGTCTTCTGCAGGTCCCGTGGCTAATAAAATAATAAAACGTGAAATCCACCAAACTGGGGGTTTGAATACTTTTTCTAGACACTCTACGTCTATAGCCAGTCAATCTGAAAACCCAACGCTCAAAGCCATAACTGTGCTGGGATTTGATGCCAGCTTCACAGGGCTGTGTGACAACAGTTACCAATCACACAAAGAGTGTCATCAAGAACCCAAATGAACGATGGTAACAGGCGCATGATGACTCGATATTCAACAAGATGCATAATTAGCCATTGGCTATGGTAACAGCAAAGGTGTTTCGGGGTCGGAACTCCATTTTGCGGGCTGCTCATCTCCTAAGTGAGACTCCTCCTTCTGGGAAGGGGCGGGTTCAGTTCTCCTCATTGGGTGTCTTCTCAGAGCTGTGGGTGGAGCAGGAGAATAATAGGGAGTTAGCAATCACTCCCCCTGGTGTCCTTGGGGTGGTAGTGCTTATTACTGATGCGCCCGGTGGGTGACCCACTGATGCGCATGCAAGACAAGGCCCACCCAAAGAAATAGACCACAATAATCATTCAAGTTGAAACAGTCTTCAGAGAGGAAGGCCATAGTGGGGAATTCCCTTTCGTATGCCATGGTGAAGTTCAGCTAAGGCGATGTGACATGGCTGTGTAGAAGAAAGAGTTAAATGTGTCTCGATCAGAAACAAAAAAAAAAAAAAAAAAGGCACAACGCATCGGCTGTGTGGCTGCCTGGCATCTGGAAAATGTATTTTAGCTCACTGCAGTGATTGCCAGCCCACGGATCTAAATGCGAGAGGATGACTAATGCATCCTGCAGAATGCGATGGGGTGTCAGACGGGGCATTCATCACTGCCATGCTTTAGTGAAGCACACCATTTGATGGAACTGATAAAGTGGGGTTGACTAATGTCACACGCATAATATGGAGTATCAAATCTCGGGTTAATATTGGAGGTGGGAGCAGGGCAATTGCACAAATCATAGCCCAGTCTCCTTAAATATAAGAAAAACAAGGAAACGATTTAAAAATACGCAGGCTGGACGGCCCGGTGTGTTTGTTATATGTGGTGGGCTTCTGGATTAACCTTTCATAGCAGCCCCCGAGAGTGTGTGTGATTCGCTAAAATTTGAGTGCGGGTGCGTTGCCCGACTTTATCGCGGGCGCAGTCGGTGTCGTGGGGTGTGCCGTCATTTATTAGTACCAGCTCCCGTTCTGCGACACGAAAAGAATCGAGCATCGCACGTGCAATCATCCACCTGTGAATGAGCCCCGGAGAAGCGTGTTCTCGCAAGAGCCTTGTCGCGCCGTCGGAGCGTTCATAAGAAAAGTGAATAACTTCTTATTGGAATTTGGACCCTTAGTTTAGGCCGGAGGTCTGGTAAGTCACGGATTTCGAGGTTTCATTGACATTTTTGTCCTCAAGGGGGACTGAATAGGATGTGACACCTGGGGCTTATGTTGCCACCCATCTCTCCCGCTGGTGGTCCTGGCAGTAGCGCAGCAATCTGAACCACGCGGCATATCTGTTTTAGAACTGTCGGTTAGTTAAAGCTCGTCAACATAGCTTTACATTGCTGAGTGGCGTGCCGGCACCCGCTGTTTCATGGGGGTCTCCAATCCCCCTCAAACCTCTGTACTGTTAATTGTGTGTCATTTCCTCAGAGCGTTTGATGCTTCCTAGGATACCCCAACTCCCGGATGGCCAAATGAGTGACTAAGCTTCCTGGGGGACACATTTACAAGATAATTGAGATCTGTAACGGTAAATTGTTTAATTTAGCGTGTGTGTGTGTGTGGGCCATGCGGTGGGCTGGCGCCCTTCCCGGGGTTTGTTTCCTGCTTTGCACCCTGTGTCAGCTGGGATTGGCTCCAACAGACCTCCCCGTGACCCTGTGTTAGGATATAGCGGGTTGGATAATGGATGGATGGATAAATTGTTTCATTTATGTTTCAGTCCAGTGGTGGGTTGGCACCCTGCCCAGGATTGGTTCCTGCCTTGTGCCCTGTGTTGGCTGGGATTGGCTCCAGCAGGCCCCCGTGACCCTTGTTCGGATTCAGCGGGTTGGAAAATGGATGGATGGATTTATATTTCAATTGTATGCATTGAGTTAAAAGCGTATTTTGTTTTGTTTGTTTTTTTGAAGTTCAATTTGCTCACCCGCAATACTGTACGTGGCTCAAAAATGAGAAACTGGACTTCTTCGTCTACAAATGTGATTTGACTTTAGAAGCGGGGTGTGAATGTAAATCAGACATTTTCTTAGGGGTGCGGGACAAGAAAAAGTTTGGGACCACTGCTCTGAGTGTATCAGATCTATTATAGTTACCAGTTATGGCTTGTCATTGTCCTGGGGGGAGTTTGCTACCTTAAAGGCCTTTACGGTTACATAAAATATTGACTTATGATCGCATACAATAACCTAATCCCTTGTAATATGATCTGATTTCCTGTAATCTATTGTGGACCACCGGGGTGCCCTAACCCACCCTAAAGCACTTTTCCTCTGCTCCCCACAGCACAACACAGTACACCAAAGCAAGCCCCTTCAGTCCTCCACAGCTGGCGTTTCTCCTCTTCCTCCTGACTCTGGCCGGTGGATGCTGGCGACCGGCCCCCTGAAGGAGTCCAGGTGCCCAACGAGCTTCTTCCGGCCAAATAGGTGCCCCCCCCCCAACAGGGTTGAGATTCCATGCTCATAACCTGTGGCCCCGCTGGAAGCCAAGGGGGGCGGGGGGTGCTGCCCTCTGGAGAAACAGCCTTGAAAATACTCTTCCCCCTTCAGGTCCTTCCATGGTCAGGGTGTCCCAGTGGCCCGCCACACCATCCATCCAGCTACTCATCCAGGGCAGGGTCACATGGGGGGGTGCTGAAGTCCATTCCAGTAAGGGGTGAAGGTTAGGGTTCATCCCAGGACCCCCCACTAGCTCGTCTGTCATGTCTCAGCCAGGGTTCCCCCACCCCTGACTAGTCTTCAGATTCACGTCTTATGTCTCTCTTGTTCATTTTTTCCTTGATGGTTATGTGCATCATTCTTCATTTTTGGTTATAAACCGACTTTGTTGTTTGTTCCGTGTCTTCTGTGGGTGGCCGCCCGCCATTCACCGCCAGGAACTGACCTCCAGAGAGGGTCTTGCGCAGTCCCTGGTGGTCCCTGGTGAAGGCGCTCCGGAGGTGGAGAGTTGGGGGCAGCGTAGCTTTTAGCTGAACGACTTGAGCCTGACAGGACTGAAGGGTCTCCTCTCGTTTGTCAAGTTTCTTCACTCCCCACTGTGCCACTGCGTCGCTGTCATTTAATAAAATATTAAGAATAAATGGGAGGCTTTTAGGCCTGAAGAGTTTGTACTGTTTATATTTCTCATTAATCAGCCTGGCATTTACCTTTTCATTCAGATCATTTACTCCTCACGTTAAAAAATCCTGTAGTGTATATACAAAACTTTCCATTGTGTGTGCCACCGTCTTGAGCATTACCTTTAAAGTTCCTGGCACCGACTGGGCGATTTAGAAAGCTGGCAGCTTTCAAAAATGGCAGACCCTGGCACTTCTTCTCTCAGGGTGTCGATAATCCTCCCATCAGGCTCTTCATTTATAAATACAGCCATCTGTCAGTTCCGTGAACCCACTTCTCCCACCCATACAGGTTGGTGACCCCCGAGCGATTCAAGGGTCATCTCTGGGAGCAAATCCTGAGAGACACGGAGAGAGGGAGCAGGAGACGGGTATCTGAACCCCAGACTGCAGCACTAAACTGTCATACACTCTGGTTTTCTTCAAACACGTCTTAGATTTTGGCCGTGTCTTTCTCCAAATCTTAACGCTGCTCATAATTTTACCACCTGCCACTATAATTAAAGTTTCAGTATCGCACATTTGTGATAATAGAATCCTGAACTGTCTCATTATTTGATGCTACCTTCCCTGCGGTCCTCCAGCTCTTTTCACTCCCAGGAGTCCTTCTCAATAATTAAATAATTAGCCAAAGTTGGAACAGTGGAAACAAAAATGTATATTAACACACTCCAGTAGACTCCTGAAAATTTCTCAAGAGAATCCGTGTCTTTGCTTTAATATAAAAACTTGATTTTTTTTTTTCTCACTCCAAGAATTAACTAAGGGCGTCCAATTATTATTTTTTTTTCTTCTTCAGATGTCATGTTTGTTTGCTTTTTTGGGATTTGACATTCTTATCATAGATATGCTCTGTCGATCGAGTATTTCTGCATTTTTTAATACCCTTTTTTAAAATAACAGTGCACATTTAAGGGTGGCATGGTGGGGCAGTGGTTTGCTCTTCTGCTTCTCAGCTCCTGAGACTTCAGGTCCTGGTTAGACAATACGGAGATTAGGAAACTGGACGCGAGACGCACTGGGTGACCCCCAATCTTAAAAATAATAGAGGGAAAGGAGGCAGCTGGGGTACAAACCTGGCAACCCCGTTTACTGCAATTGTTCTAAAAACAGAACAGAAATGGGCACATGGTGACATAACAGGAAAGAGGCGCACTAAAGGCCTATTTGGCTTATCCAAAGACTCAGCTCCCTCAAGTAGGTCAACGTCATGAGGGGCTGCTCTCCTTAGAACGTTGACAGTGTCTCTGGATTTATATGGACCAGACCCGAAGGGGTGGAGCTTTGGTGGTGGTAGGTGGGGCTTAGGTGCCCTCAGCTGGACGTCTCAAAGAAAAGCTGGGGTTCCAAACCAGTCACCCTGTTTATTGCGATTGTCCTAAAAACAGAGCAGAAATGCCTATTTGGCTTGTCCAAAGACTCGGTTCTCTCAAGTGGGTCAACATCTGGGAACTGTGACATGAGAGAGGCTGCTCTCCTGAGAATGTGACAGCGTCTTTGGATTTATATGGTCCTGACCGGAAGAGACGGGGCTTTGGTGGTGGTGGTGGGAGGGGCCTAAGTGCTCTTAGTTGGAGGCAAAGGAGTCTCAAAGAAAAGTTGGTGTGCCAAATGTGCCACCTCATTTACTGCAAAACAGAAAAGAAAGGGGCGCACACTGGAGCAACAGAAAAGAGACACACTGAACAATCCAAATAGGTTTAGAAGGCATTTAGCCCTAAGACTCGGCTCCCTCAAGCGGGTCAGCGTCATGAGGGGCTGCTCTCCTGAAAATGTGACCGCATCTTTGGATTTATATGGAGCAGACCAGAAGGGGTGGAGCTTTGGTGGTGGTAGGTGGGGCTTAGGTGCCCTCAGCTGGGCACCTCAAAGAAAAGCTGGTGTTCCAAACAGGCCACCCTGTTTACTACGATTGTCTGAAAAATGCAACAGAAATGCCTATTTGGCTTGTCCAAAGATTTGTCTCTTTCAAGCGGGTCAACATCTGGGACCTCGGACATGAGGGGGCTGCTCTCCTGAGAATGTGACAGCATCTTTGGAATTATATGGTCCTGACCGGAAGAGGCGAGGTTTTGGTGGTGGTGGGAGAGGCCTAAGTGCCCTCAGTTGGGTGCAAAGGAGTCTCAAAGAAAATTTGATGTGCTAAATGGGCCACCCCTTTTACTGGAACACAGGCCAGAAACTGGCACACAATGGGGCAACAGAAAAGAGACGTACAGGTCTAAATGCTTTCTAAGTCTATTTGGCTTGTCCAAAGACTCATCTCTTTCGAGAGGGTGAATGTTGGGGAGCTCCGTCATTCGGGACTGCTGTCCTGTGCAAGTGACGTTGTATTCTGAGAGCTCTGAAATGATATAGGGCTGACCAGAAAAGGCGGGGCTTCTGTGCTTGTAGGTGGGGCTTATGTGCCCTTAGAGGCAAAGGAGTCTCGAGATATATATATATATAATGTTCAGTTAGGTGCATAAATATTTCGACAGAGACAACTTTTTTCCAATTTTGGTTCTGTACACTATGACAATGAATTTTTAATGAAACAACTCAGATGCAGTTGAAGTGCAGACTTTCAGCTTTAATTCAATGGGTTGAACAAAACCATTGCATAAAAATGTGAGGCAACTAAAGCATTTTTTGAACACAATCCCTTCATTTCAGGGTCTCAAAAGTAATTGGACAATTGACTCAAAGGCTATTTCATGGGCAGGTGCGTTCAAGTCTGTCGTTCTGTCTTATCAATTAAACAGATAAAAGGCCTGGAGTTGATCTGAGGTGTGGTGCTTGCATGTGGAAGGTTTTGCTGTGAACAGACAACATGTGGTCAAAGGAGCTCTCCATGCAGGTGAAAGAAGCCATCCTTAAGCTGCGAAATATATATTTGTGTGTGTGTGTGTGAGACTTTTGCGTTTGTTGTTGCTCTTTATAATTAAATGTGTTCAGCAGGGCAGCTCCCAGTTTCAAAGGAGCCTTCAACAAACAGCCACTGAAATGCGGCAGTGGTACCGCGCTGGCTCTGATGTTTTTATTTATTAAGTGCCACTTTATTGTGACATGGCACGCGGCCCTGGTGACGCTAACAGCGCGGGCTGCACACTAATGATGCTCTGCTACTTACACAAGGTACGATTCGAATGCACTGTGTAACGGAAACCTGTCCATGTTCTTTTGAAGACCCCCCCACCACCAGCACCCCTCATCTCCGATTAGTTTTCTAATAATCTCCTTTCACGTTTCCTTTCTCTTTTTAGTTTTTGCGGCCGTGTGTTTCGAATCTCTCGTGATCAGCAAAATGATTCAATTTACAAACAAATTAATAAGGCTGACCTCAAATCAAGGCCTAATTAGCAGCAGAAAGTGAACCACTTAGGGCCGAAGTATATTTACAAATCCAACATGCATGTTTAATTAATCTGATTAGCATACCACGCCGTACAGCAAGCGGTGGGCAAAATGGAGAGGCGTCCTAGCATTCATCACGCCAATGACCTCCAAGTGACCCGCTGCTCCCCGAGGTGACTTCATTTCCACTACAGGTAATTGGCTCCGGGGGAATCGTGGGGATGCTTCTTTGTCAATCCTGGTATTTTTGAAATGCGATCCGTGTGCCAATTAGAACGCTCATTTGCAATTTTAAACATTTTCCTGGAATATTTTGAAGAAGAAATTAAATGAAGATTATAACTTCTTTGGATGCCGTGTAAATAGCACAGATGGTATCCGGGAGTATTAATTTAAAGTTCAAATATTTCTGACTTCAATAAATACGACCTATAGAAGGTATGCTTAATCCTCACATTAAACAGTTTTTAATTAAAAAGGGATTACAGATATAAACTCCTGCTTATTGTAAAGAACTAAAAAAAAAAATCTTTCCTTCTGCAAAACTGGCACAGCGGAGAATTTACTTTCCAGCTGATCCTCTGTTCTCAGTTTATGCACTTGGTGCCCCCCTCAGCCTGCGGGATCACAGACTACCTGACCAGCAGGTGGCACTTTGTGAGGCACAGGGACTGTGTGGCAGAGACTGGCGGCATATAACACCGGGGCACCTCATGGGACTGCCCTGTCTCCTCTCCTCTTCATCGTATGCATAATGAACGGTCAGTACAACACCAGGCCTTGGAGAACTTCTCAGGTGACTCCTCCATTGGACGGGTGTGTTGATAATGGAGATGCAGCCGAGCACAGGGGGCTGCTTGTGATGGTCCGGGTCGGCTCCATGCCCCCAGGTCCACCTTTCTTGGAGGTGTTTTCACAATCACCCTTTTAATTGTTTTTAAATTATTAAAATGAATTTACCCTTTCATCAGATTGAGATCTCCTCCCCCAGCTCGGAGAATTTTCTTATTTGGTAAATTAATCCATGCTGGTGTGTGTGTGTGTGTGTGTGTGTGTGTGTGTGTGTCTGAGTGGGCTGTGCAATGACCTCGAGCCCACTCGAGTGATCCCTCTTCTATTGTGCCCCCATGTTACCTTTATAGACTTGCTGAAGTGCTTCTGAGAATGCCGTGCTATGCTGTGTCTAAACCGACGTATCCAATGCAATCAAAGTTTATCTCCGAGCTTCCACTCGGCTCAAGGCTAACCTCACAAAGCTTCTTTCACTCTTTCTATCAACTCAATTTTTTACGCCGCTCTGTTAGTCGTCATTCTCTGTCTATAATGTTCTTACTCATCCTTAGGTAGTTTACTTTGCCATAATGAGTTTTTCTTTCGGTCCGCCTTCTCTTGTCCTGAGCTTTACAGCCCATATGGTGCGTCCTTACTCCATTTTCTTTTTGCGTGTTTTATGTGGTTTGCAATATCCCTTTAATTCTTTTGGTCAATGCTTTTCCATTTTGACTGCCTTGCTGCTTCTGTTTCTCAAAAGATGGAGCCTTTTGTGCTTCTCTTCCTCTATCTATCTATCTATCTATCTATCTATCTATCTATCTATCTATCTATCTATCTATCTAT
>JANRMT010061414.1:5506761-5522941 GCA_026402145.1 Polypterus bichir lapradei | reverse complement strand
TATGTATGTATGTATGTGTATATATATATATATATGTATGTATATATACATATATATGTATATATATATATATATATGTGTATATGTATACATATATATGTATATATATATATGTATGTATATATACATATATATGTATATATATATATATATATGTGTATATGTATACATATATATGTATATATATATATGTACATATGTGTATGTGTGTGTATATATACAGTATATATATAATATACGTATATATATATATATATATATATAAAATTAAATGTATAAGAACTGGCTATTGAGCTCACCTTAAACTTTTTAAATATCCTCCAGTGAAGGTTTCCAGGTCTGCTAAGCCTCTCTGCCTACCACTCTGCTTATGCTGTGTGTCTGTGGTGCTCCCTGTGAATTTACTCTTAGTGATTTTTAATCCTTTAAATCACCACATACAATTTCTTGCATTAGGAATTGGTCAGTTTTCGTGTGCTCCACCTTACTCTACAGAGAGGGTCAGAGTGCAGGGCCAGCGTCCCTGAAGGGATTGCTGGTTAAAGGCCTTGCTCAAGGGCCCACCGGAGTAGCATTCATTCTATCACTACTGGGATTCAAACCAGCAACCTTAGAGTAACCAGCCCAGATCCTTTAATAATAATACATTTTATTTATACCTAGGTGCCTTTCTAAACACTCAAGGACACCGAACAATAGATAAAACACACATTATAAACAAAACTAAAATACAAAATTTAAAATCAGACAGAGCAATTGCACTCAAAGAGAAGAAGCCGTCTTTAACCATAGAACTCCCACTCACCAAATGAGCTTCAGTCAGTGTTCTCTAGTGAAAGAACTCCATTTAAAGTAACTGACAGTGAAGTTCTGGCAGGTGGTCACTGTGCAACCTCGGCTCCTAAAGCAGTTGAGGCTGGTTTTTTTAATAAAGTAGATTCATGCCAGGAAAGACCACCATAGATGTGATGTTTGTTCTGAGGATGATGATGGAGAAGTAGAGAGAAGGCCAGAAGAAGCTGCATAGTGTCTTTGTGGACCTGGAGAAAGCAGATTACGGGGTGCCTCGAGAGGAGTTGTGGTATTGTATGAGGAAGTCGGGAGTGGCAGAGAAGTATGTGAGAGTTGTAGAGGATATTTACGAGGGAAGTGTGACCGTGGTGAGGTCTGCGGTATGAGTGGCGGAGGTGGGATTACATCAGGGATCGGCTCTGAGCCCTTTCTTATTGTCAATGGTGATGGACAGGCTGACAGACGAGATTAGACAGGAGTCCCCGTGGACTGTGATGTCTGCTGATGACATTGTGATCTGTAGAGAGAGTAGGGAGCAGGTTGAGGAGACCCTGGAGAGGTGGAGATATTAGAGGAGAGGAGTGAAGATCAGTAGGATCACCAGAACAGAAGGTTTCAAGGTCTGCTAAGCCACTCTGCCTACCACTCTGCTTATGCTGTGAGTCTGTGGTGCTCCCTGTGAATTTACTCTTAGTGATTTTTAATCCTTTAAGTCACCACATACAATTTGTATTAGTAATTGGTCAGTTTTCGTGTGCTCCACCTTACTCTACAGAGAGGGTCAGAGTTCAGGGCCAGCGCCCCTAAAGCAGTTGCAGGTTAAAGGCCTTGCTCAAGGGCCCACCGGAGTAGCATTCATTCTGTCACTGGCGGGATTCAAACCAGCTGCCCAGATCCTTTAGCCATAGAACTCCCACTTCACCAAATGAGCTTCAGTCAGTGTTTTCTAGTGAAAGAACTCCATTTAAAGTAACTGACAGTGAAGTTCTGGCAGGTGGTCACCATGACCCCTCTGTTACTAAAGCAGTTGAGGTTGCTTTTTTTAACAAAGCAGTTTAATGCCAAGAAAGAGCACCATAGATGTGATGTTTGCTCTGAGGGTATTAATGGAGAAGTATTGTGAATCCCACAAGGAGTTGCATTGCATCTTTGTGGACCTAGAGAAAGCAAATGCCAGGGTGACTAGAGAGAGGAGCGGTGGTGTTGTATGAGGAAGTCGGGAGTGGCAGAGAAGTACGTAAGAGTTGTAGAGGATATGTACGAGGGAATTGTGACCATGGTGGGAGTGACGGAGATAGGATTACATCAGGGATCAGCTCTGAGCCCTTTCTTATTTGCAATGGTGATGGACAGGCTGACAGATGAGATTAGACAGGCGTCTCCATGGACTGTGATGTTTGCTGATGACATTGGGATCTGTAGCAAGAGCAGGGAGCAGGTTGAGGAGACCCTGGAGAGGTGAAGATATGAGAGGAGAGGAAGTAGGACTATCATGACAGAATACATGTGTGTGAATGAGAAGAAGGTTAGTGGAGTGGTGAGGATGCAGGGAGTTGAGATGGTGAAGGTGGAGGAGTTTAAATACTTGGGATCAACAGTACAAATTAATGGGGATTGTGGAAGAGAGGTGAAGAAGAGAGCTCAGGCAGGGTGGAGTGGCTGGAGAAGAGTGTCAGGAGTGATTTGTGACGGACGGGTATCAGCAAGAGTGAAAGAAAAGGTCTACAGGATGGTAGTGAGACCAGCTGTGTTATATGGGTTGGAGACGGTGGCACAGGAGACAGAGCAGGAGGTGGCAGAGTTAAAGATGTTAAGATTCACATTGGGTGTGACGAGGATGGACAGGATTAGAAATGAGGACAGCTCAAGTAGGGAGACAAAGTCAGAGAGGCGAGATTGCGTTGGTTTGGACATGTGCAGAGGAAAGATGAGGGGTATAATGAGAGAAGGGTACTAAGGATAGAGCAGCCAGGCAGGAGGAGAAGGGGAAGGCCTAAGAGAAGGTTTATGGTTGGAGTGAGAGAGGACATGCAGGTGATGGGTGTGATAGAGCAAGATGATGAGGACAGGAAGATATGGAAGAAGATGATCTGCTATGGCGACCCCTAACGGGAGCAGCCAAAAAAAGAAGAGGAAAAAGAAGTAAACTCTTCTTAATAGTGTAACGTACAGTAGACCCTTAATTTAATGGACTAATTGGAGGGGAAGGGGTGTCAGTTACAAAGTCGGTAAAATCAAATGGGTTTTAAAAACATCATATATGACAAGATGCTAAGGTCTGTCACACGATCATCTGCTAACTACTGGAGCCGGAACCTCGATCTCAGTCTTAATCAAAAGCTTATGACAAGATGCGTTCTGGAAATTCTAACCATTTTAGGCAGCAGCAACCTCAGCAAAGTGATCTGTGGTCATATTCTTATTACGGCAAACAAAGTGCACAAGCAAGTAAGGTGACAGAAAGACCAAGAATAGTGGTGACATCACAGAGGCTGTTTATGTGATGAAGAACACCAGGAAGATTTGAAAGAAAAGGAAGAGCAGCAACATCTGCTGAGCATCAAGCACATCACAGATAGCGATGAAGAATGAGAAAGGCAACCAAATGCAGCAGACGGTTCACTTGTACCGTGACATGTGCATCACTTACACTATCCATGTCGACGTCTGATGACCAATTCATATTGTCGTCACAGTGTATCAGCTGATTTGACTAAAGGTTCCGTTTCAGTTTGTTCTAAACTGGCTTTACAGCTTTTCATTTACACGCCATTGTGTTTTGCTTGAAGGTTCTACCCCACTCATGAATGTTGCTGAGTGACCTTAGAGTGTATAGAAATATTCATGATTTTTTTGAAGAATAATGTTATTTTATCCACTAGGTGGCAGCAGAATGCTGACCTGAGAGTTATTTGTGCTTAACACTTACTCACCGACTCTGCCTCGGGTTTAATCACATTTACCAAGTAGGTTAAGGTTTAAAACTGTAATGTGCCTTTTATTACTCAATTTTAATAGGCACTGGGAACTAGAAATAAAATACAACTGTAAATAAGCCAGTTATGTAAAGAATCGATTGAGAGTGCTGACTCCATTGCCATCTTTTTCTGGGTAATCAGCCAGGGCCAGGTCCTTGATACTACAGCTGAAAAGGAATGGCAGGAAGCCCCCAAGTGCACCACTCCCTTATTTGCCACAGAAACAATACTCGGCTAACGGGCATCAATCCCCTGTGCAGTGTTTTCAGGCTGCTGCTTCCTGTTAGGCCCAACATCACGGTGCCACACGGTTCACGGCACCACACGTTTTGAGAGCGGTCATTTCCTGATTTTCTGGTGGAGTCCTGGCAGCAGTGGGATATCTCGGATCAGTTTGCTCAACGGATTCCGATCTGAAGTCAGATTGTGAAACATGAGCACCACCAGTACAGACGGTCTTAAATTATCTTAAAATATTATTTAGTGTTCACCATGCTTTGTCATTTTAGGGTACTGAGAGTTGTCTGATGAGGCCAAAATAAATTTAAATGAGTTGAGCACAAGGCTGCAACATAACAAAATGTGAAGAAAGTGAAGAGAGGGGTCTGAAGACTTTCTCAAGGTGCTGAATATGTAGTGTATCTCTAACACACACACTCACTCTCTCTCTCTCTCTCTCCTCTCTGCGTGTAATATATTATAACATATACACATATACATACACATAAACTAGCTGTGTGACCCGTCTAAGATGGGCTGAAATTTAAGTAATCGATGTAGACCTCAGCATTAACATGTGCAGTGCACCTTCTATTTGAATGAACTTTGCAAAGAATTATAGCAATAAAATACAATGCCTTTTTCATTTCAACATATGGCACATCACAAGCATTTAGTAACAGTAACATAGTAATAAAATGCATAACTGAAAATATTTGTGCCATCTGCCACCTGCTGGAATGGTGAATGCAATGCAGTTTGTTACTAAAAATGTCTGTGGTGTGCCATCTTTTGGAATGAAAAACGTAATTTGTTTTAATACTACAAATGTTTGTGACGTACCATCTGTTGGAATGACGGGCATAGCAACTAAACAAGTCCCTTCACCTGGCTGTGCTCTGATTGGAAAAACAAAAAAAACAGAACCAATTGTATCTCTCAAATGTTGTATGTCACATTAGGTAATGGTATCAGGTCAATAATATGTAATAAAATAAAATATAATATATGTGAAATGTGTGATAGATAGATAGATAGAAAGATATGAAAGGCACTATATAATAGATAGATAGATATGAATGGCACTATATAATAGATAGATGGACAGATAGTGCCATTCATATCTATCTACCTATCTTTTACATACTGCCATTCATTTCTTATCTACCTATCTATTACATAGTGCCATTCATATCTATCTACCTATCTGTCCATCTATCTATTATATAGTGCCATTCATATCTATCTACCTATCTATTACATAGTGCCATTCATATCTAACTATCTATGTAATAAATAGGTAGATAGATATGAATGGCACTATATAATTGATAGATAGATAGATATCAAAGGCACTATGTAATAGATAGGTAGATAGATATGAATGGCACTATATGATTGATAGAACATTAGAACAGTCAGACTAGAACAGGCCTTTCAGCCCCACAAAGCCCACCAGTCCTATCCATACAGTCACTAAAGTATGGCACAGATTAGGTGGCGCAGTAGTTAGCACCACCGCATGAAGGATTCAGCATTCTGCATTCAAATACTGTACTCGGTAGTTTTCCAAATGGAGTTTGCATGTTCTCCCAAAGACCCGTGCGTTAGGTTAACTTGCAATTTTAAGGCTCTGAATAATTAATCATCATCATCATCATCAAAGTAATGTGCAGAATCAATTAAAAAGGCAGATAAATTGTTAGACGATACCATAAAAACTGTTGAGTATAATTTGAGGGACGTCATGCTTTGACCATCTAATGCTCTTGTAAGAGCACATCTGCTGTCCTGTGTGCAGTTCTGGTCACCACGGTACAAGAAGGATTGTGATGGACTCGGAGGATTAAGGCCATTTAGTCTCGAGTGAGGAGACTGCATTGGGATCTCATCCAGGTCTTCAAAATTCTCAAAGGCATCATTAAAGTAAATCCAGCATAACTCGTTTGTTTTAAAGCGTAAATCGTGACATTGAGGCCACCAGTGGAACAGCTGTGGGAATCTGGGGCGCACTACCGGGCCACATATTTAAAGTAAAAGACCCCGGATGAGATTATAGGGACAACTTAGCTATTCGCTAAACAAACGAGCGACAAGTGGACTAAATGTTGCCTTTTTGTTTTCACATTTTTTATATCCCTATGTAATGGTAATGCTAATTAAGGCAGCGTTTGACTGTTTGTGTCATGTGCTGCTGTGGTGGCCCTGCTGCCTTTGCATTAAGGAGACCAGAGTTCGTATCCCAGGTCCTCTCTTGTTAGATTTCTTCCCGAGTCTGTCCAAAGACTTTCCGGTTAGGTGGACATTACATTGGCCCAGTTCAGGGGGTCCAGGGGGGATTGGTCCTCTTCCTGGGTTAGGCTCCAGAACCCAACACCACCACATTATCCTGGTTGGGATTATGTGGGCATAGAGAGTGGGATGCTAGGCTCCTATTTATTCACATGTATGTACGGGTATGTGCTCTACATAGACCCATCATACTGAGAAGTTACCGCATTTTAAAAAGAAAAAAATAAACATAATTAAATTAAATTAATGAACTTATGGATTTGAGTGTTCCACACAATATGTCACACTAGAGAGGGTAATTTACAGATTTCTAATCTACTTACTAACCTAAAAAGTCTAAGAAAAATCAATGGTCTCAGAAATACTAAAAGTCAAGTCAAGTTGGGGAGTATACACTGGTACAGCACGTTGCCGCACCCACCACACGACGAAACAACTCAGGTCCCGGTTGGCAACCCCTCAGGCAGACACACGGTCCAGTCATACCCTCCGGAAATGACCCTCTATCTGCCACAGCCAGGTGTTGCGTGGGCGACCCCTTGGCCTGGTCCAGCCAATCAGGTCCCCAACAATAAGGACCTTATGAGCCCCATCACCCTCGGGGAAACGCGCCACATGGCCATAGTGCCGTAACTGACGCTCCCTCACAATGCAGGTCATGTGCCTCATTCAGGACTCCATGAGCAGCAACGGTACCCAAGGATTTTCCGGAGAGACACAGTACCAAAGGAGTCCAGTCTTCGTCTCAGGTCACTGGATAGCGTCCATGTCTCACAACCATATAGCAAGACAGGAAGCACCAGGACTCTAAAGACTTGGACCTTCGTCCTTTTGCAGATATCGGGAGCGTCCCTTTCCAGCGACCTCATGACCCCCCATTCTCTCCCAATTCGTCTACTGACTTCACAGGAAGAGTCACCAGAGCCACATGAATGTCACTGCCAAGGTAAGCAAACCTTTCAATGATGAGGTCGACACTCTCTTGGCAGACAGACACACTGCTGATGGCCGTGCCCAAGAGGTCATTAAAGGCCTGGCTGTTGGTTTTTAACAGGACCCTCGCAAGCCCAGACACTCGGACCCCTCACTCAGTCTCTTGAGCACCCCGATCAGAGCTTCCATTAACTCAGCGAAGATCACAGCATCGTCAGCAAAGTCAAGATCCGTGAATCTTTCTTCATCAACAGATGCCCCACAGCCGCTGGACCCCATGACCCTGCCCAACGCCCAGTCCATACAAGCATTGACCAGAGTAGGAGCAGAACACACCACTGACGAACCTCAGAATCAACTGTGAAAAACGCAGAGGTCCTGCCTCCACTCTGCACAGCACTCACAGCACCAGTGTACAGGCCGGCCATGATATCCAGCAACCTCAAGGGGATCCCGTGAACCCTCAGGATGTCCCACAGGGCAGCGCGATCAACTGAGTCAAACGCTTTGCAAAAATCGACAAAGGATACAAAGAAACTCAGCCGATATTCGCGTTTGCGCTCCATGAGAACCCTCAGTGCCAGGATGCGGTCGATGGTAGACTTCTTGGGCGTAAAACCAGACTGTTCCAGTCGCTGGTAGGTGAGCAAGTGATCACTCACCCTATTGAGGATGACCCTAGCGAGGACCTTACCCGGCACCAAGAGCAGTGTTATCCCCCTGTAGTTTCTGCAATCCAGGCGATCACCCTTCCCTTTCCAGATAGAAACGACAAGTCCCGTTTTCCAGTCATTTGGGATGATGCCAGTCTCCCAAATGGAAGTAAAGACTGCTTGCAATGCCCGGAGGACAGCCTTACCAACAGCCTGGAGAAGTTCACCCCGGATACCACAGATTCCTGCAGCTGTTCCCCCCCCCCCTCAGCTGGTTCACCACCTGTGCCATCTCAGTGAGACTGGGGGTACACAGCTAATTGGAGGATCCGCCTCAAGAATCGTGGACCAGAGATATCCAACTTCCCAGCCGGAGGGTCAGCTTTGAAGAACTGCTCAGAGTAGCCAGCCGAGCGAGTCACAACTGCAGTGTCATCCGTAAGGACCATCAGCCGCCCTCACTGTGACTCTCCGTTGAACAGATTCAGATGTGTGTAATGCTTCGATTCCTCTGTAAGAAGGACGTGGGTCAATAGACCACAGATGGTGTGTCACCTGCTCACAGATTCCTCTAACAAACACCTCTTTACCTGCCCTCAGAGCCCTCGCAGCCATCCTTCTCAGTTCCTGATACAGACCAGAGCTGCCATTGAGCCGTGCGCTGCGACTTCTCTCGATGATATCCAGGGTGCCCTGCGAGATGAAACACCTCCTTCTGGGAACACCGGTAACACCAACACAGCCCTCAGCAACCGTCATGGTGTTGTCACGGGAGGCCTCCCACATCACATTAAGATCAGCAGTCGTACCCAAATCTGAAAGTTCCTCACACAAACTGCATGTAAACTCATTAGAAACAGGCTGGTCTTGGAGTCTGGCGTAGTCCAGTAGGTAACCTACCGGACCTCAGCTGGATCCTAAGAGTAGCAACAACAAGTTTGTGGTCAGAATTCACAAACTGGGCACTTCTGTTGACCCTGAAGTTTTGGAAGAGCCTCCAGCGTCTGCCAACGAGGATGTGATCGATCTCCTTCACCGCACCACCAGTATTGGAGTACCAAGTCCAACGATGCAGTTCAGGGCGCTGGAACCAGGATCCAACGATTTGCAGCCCCTGTCCTTTTGCAAAGTCAAGGAACCCATGGGGACTGAGACAATCTTCATAGCCAGCCCTGTCAGTGCCAGTGGCTGCATTGAAGTCCCCCATGACCAGAGGAGTGTCACCTTGTGGGTACCCATCAGCCACAGAGTGAAGCTGCAAAAAAAATGTCTCCCTCGCCGAGAAATCACTCACTGCTGTCGGAGCAGACACCGAGACAACAGACAAGGCATCCAGAGAGTGCCGTAATCTGAGTCCCATAATACGCTCGTCGAAAGGAGTGACATCGGACACCATCGGAAGAAGCCAATCTGCTCCAGCAACAGCCATCAGACCGACCAGACCAATAAAAGGTATATCCACCTCCAGAGATCTGGCCAGACCCCGGTCAGCGCACCTCAGAGAGTGCCGCCACTGAAATGCGGAGTTTACGCAGCTCCTCTGACAGCAGAGGAAGATGATCATCTTTCCGGAGAGACGAGATGTTCCAAAAAAAAAAAAGAAAATAACTTCTTGTTAATTGGAAATTCTTATGTGTTTGACTAAAGAAAATATTTAAGTTGAATCTGTCTGTTGTCATTTTCGCTCCCTTGGCGTTGTCTTTTTTTTATTTTACCGGATGGCCCCTGGAGATCAGCAGCAGCGGCGATGGCGGCCACCCCAATCGTTCACTGTCAGTGCAGTGCAGTGCAGCTCGGCCATCGTGTTATCATCAGCTTTTCATTTCTTGTCGACGAGAGCCTCCAGATTTTTGTAGGTCATGATAAGGAAAGGTCGCCCCTGCCACAGGGATTGCAGGAAAAGGCAACGGCAACAGCAGCAGCACCTTATTATCACCGGAGCTAATAAACTGGCCGGAATTAGTGCATTGATTGCCAGCTTATTACTTTGGAACCAACACATCAGTCAGGCTATAGATTTGCTTTCCATCCCTTATTACACCTGCTATCAGTCGGCCAACTTTCCAGCGTCCTTTATTTTTTTCTTTTCTATAGAAATTGATTTCTTCATTGGTCAAGGTGTTTGGAAAATATTTCTAAAAAGAAAGGAGACTGAACACACGAATTACAAATGCTTTGTCGGTTTGCCTTCTGCCCCCTATGTTGCAGATCATTAGCACGCGGACACGTTATACGAAGTGAATTTGTTCTCTCAGTCGATGGGCCCTCGAGGGGGAAAGAGGCGTAGCCATTCCTCTTCATTACACGGAGAGATCTGGCAGCCTGAAGGTGTTGTAATGTATTTTTAATCCCAAAGGGGGTTTCGCGGCAACAACACAACCCCAAAATCACATTTTAAACTTGAGCAAATTGAACTGATTACAGAAAACAAATTTGGAAAAAGTACAGTTTTTCCTAATTTGAAAGATGAAATTGTCATATTTCAGACAATGGGGCGATGCTAAATCAGTTCGACTGAAAAGAACTCGAAGGTCTGTCTAAACGGATTACGGAACACCGGGAAAGATCTGAGGAACATCCGCAGACTCGGACAATCTGGAAATGGGCAACGCCGACCTTTACCCTGTGAAGACGTGTGCCACACACTTGTGGTCGTCTGAGTAACATGGTAGCTCCCATCAAAAAGGTCCCCAAAATGGTGGCTGTTGTGTTAACAGCTTGTATTTTTTTTCGGTTTTATTGTTATTATTTAATTATTATTTTCATATATTGTTTACAAAGAATTAATAAACATTTAATGAGAAAGTACATAAATATTTTACTTTGTGGGTGGAGCCCCTCCAAGAGGCGGGGACTCTCTGACATTCTTGCTTCTGGGTGCTCCCCCTGCCTTTATATTCCTGTCAGGGAGGAGGACCCAGCAGTGTGTCATTGAGTTTATATGGAGTTGTTTGTGAGTTTTGCTTTTTCTTTGGATTCAGATTTTTTTGTGACATATTTGCTTTCGGGTTGTCTTTTTAGACACATCCTTTTGCCCTTATTCTACCCTTTTTTTCTTCTATTTTTTGTTAGTAATGTCCCAATTCATAAATATTCCTATTTAGATCATCTCTTCAAGTTTTACAGTTTTCTGAAATATGTAAGTCGGTCTAAAATATGTTTTGGGACTCCGATTGTATTTTGAACTTTCAAAGCCTGTTCCCCATTAGAGAAACTTGGCCGTACACGGACCCTGTATGTCGGCGCTAAGACTCGAAGATCGGTTTGTGCTGCTGTGCCCTGGCAGTTAAAGTAGGTGTACCAGAGACCCACTCCAGACCCACAGAGCCCCGGCTGCAGTGACCTGTACACCGATTTGACAGACGGCCAAATGGAGCCATAAGTTAGCATGTGACTGTTTTCATTTTGGTGAATCAAGTAAGTCGAAAAATGTTTATTTTTTGTTGCCACATCTTTTTGTATTTTTATACTGGTGCTATTGACTTTGGAGCGATCACATCAACCATTGCTGTGGTGATCTATCCCTGAATGTGTGACCACATAAAGAGCATAACACACACCCTTTACACATGCGAGATTAAAAGAGTGTGAGGTGCAAATATAATTGTGTTTATATAATATATATACAGTATATATAAATATATATATATAGTAAGAAAAGGCGCTATATAGGCGCCTGACCCAACACAGATGGACACGGAGGCACATATAAAATAAAAAGCCTTTTATTTTCTTCAGCTGGAGGGCACGTAATCCCCCCAGCCACAACACAGTCCCAAAGTACCAACACAAGCACTAACACTCTTCTTTCTTGCACCACCATGACTCTGGCCCCTGAGTGGTGGTCGCTGGCTCCCTTTATTGGGTACCCAGAAGTGCTCCAGGTGCTTGATTGCCGACATCCGGCTGCACTTCCGGGTGGCCAAAAGGGGCCAGCAACTCCTGCTGCAGCATCCCCTGGCGGCGCCTGCGGAACCCAACAGGGCTGCACAGAACTCCAACCCCCATGAAGCCCTGGGGGAGTCTGAGGCTCCGCTGAAATGCAGGAAAACTAACATCTAGCGTCCAGGGGGAGATACTGGGTTTCCCACCCTTGTCACCCTGATACATATGATGCGGGGCGTCCTGGCCAGGCATGGGCCCGGCCATCCATCACAATATATATATATATATATATATATATATTTTGATTTTACTTTAAAATTTAATTTTGACAATTGATTGGTTTGCAGTTTTGTTTGCAAATTTGAGCACTTCTTTTACAAATCCCACACCCAATTTCATATAACACAGACCTATGCACTGCATTTGTCATTCCAACAGATGGTGCATCACAAACATTAACACTCATTTTACAAATCCCATACCAAATGATATATAACAGAGGCAAACTGTATGCCACATTTGTCATTCTAACAGATGGCACATCACAAATATTTTTAGAAATCAAATGCATTGCCTTTGCCATTCCAGTAGATGGCTTATCACAAACATTAACTATGCTTTTATGAAACCAATGCCAAATGGCAGGAAGCTTACAAAGACAAAACCATTTGGGCCTCATTCTCTCGGCATAATTGACAAATTGCAATTTGTGGTGGCTGCAAGTTCTTTGGCAGATTTTACGCTCTATTAAAGCCATCATGCTGATGTTCATTTTGATGACTGCATGCTTGATTGAGTCGGCCTTCTTCGTTGATTTCTTTCAAACATTTGATTAGCAAAAATGCGGGGCTTCAGTTTTGCTTTCCTTCTTTAATGGTAATCTGATCAATGGCGTCAGTCAGAAATATTGGGCGGATTGCTATGAGGTGAATTATGATGTGGCTACGGCAACAGCTGACATGTTTTTATTCTCTAATGTGTTTTGCTGATTCCGGCTCGGAGTGAAACAAGGAGGCTGCTGCACTGAGTGCTCAGCAAAGGATGTGGGAAGCCGGCGTCTAATTGGTGTGCAGTAAGGTGGGGGCGGTGGAGGGGGGGGGTTAGGACGTGATGGATGGGACCCTCCAGTGAGTTTCATGCAGCAGTCTGCGGAGCTGCAGGGAATAACTGTGGAAGATATGAGCGGGGTCAGTCTGCTGGCTTGATGGAATGACGATCAGCCCCTTTACACCACCAGCACATAAAATAAAGCTGCAAAAAGAGCACAGGATGAACTGTCCAACGTGACCCACCACGGGATACCCTGTTTCATAATGTTGTTAAGTTTCTGGCTGACTAGAGGGAGAGTTCTGGTTTGTGTGTCTAACTTCAGGGTCTCAATGATTATCCAGCTGATAAAAGTGCAAGAAGTGGGAGGGGCAGTGGGTCCCCGATGACATCACACATCATATATGTCAGTCAAGCTCTTCCTGCCTGAGGGGGTGGGGGGGTGGATTTCTCTCTCATTCTGCCAAATTGACTGTGTTATTGGGGGATTGAATGAGACCCCCCCATACCCGTTACTAGATTGGCCTACTCGAGCCCCTTAAGCTTGACAAACACGCGTGATTCCCACACTGCCAGTCACTCTGTAGAGTCAGGAAGTGCACATTGAATGACTTTGCTCACCCAAATAGTTTATAATTATTCTGTTAGCTGCCTTCAACAGCAACCATGACTACAATGTTAATAAGAGGACAAGTGTTTGTGTGTCTGTCTGTGTGACTGTCAGTTTGCTTTGTCTCAGCCATTCCAAAAGAAGGTGCACCTCAATAATTTTTTGTAAAAAAAAAAATGCATATTGTCGTGCGATGTTTGTGATGGCACGTCACAAATATTAACACTGCTTTTACAAATACCATACCAAAATGACAAATAACAGAGACATATGCACTGCATAGGTCATTCCAACAGATGGTGCGTCACAAACATTTTCAGTAATAAAAAACATTGCATTTGTCATTCCATAGGCAGCACATCACAAACATTAGCACTGCTTTTATGATGCCCATGGCGTATAACAGAGACATTTGCACTGCATTTATCATTTCAACAGATGGCACTTCACAACCATTAACACAGTTTTCATGAATTCCATACCCAAATGGCATACAAGAGACATATACATTTGTCATTTCAGCAGATGGTGCATCACAAACATTTTCAGTAATAACATGTATTGCATTTGGCATTTGAACAGATGACAAATGCAATGCATTTTATAACTGAAAATGTTTGTGATGCACCATTTCAACAGATGGCGCATCACAAACATTTTCAGTAATTAAAAGCATTGCATTTGGCATTTTAACAGATGGTGCATCAAAAACATTTTTAGTAATAAAATGCATTGCATTTGGCATTTCAACAGATGGTGCATCACAAACATTTTCAGTAATAAAAAGCATTGCATTTGTCATTCCCTTAGGCAGCACATCACAAACATTAGCACTGCTTTTATGATGCCCATGGCGTATAACAGAGACATTTGCACTGCATTTGTCATTTCAACAGATGGCACTTCACAACTATTAACATAGTTTTCATGAATTCCATACCCAAATTGCATACAATAGATATATACAATACATTTGTCATTTCAACAGATGGCGCATCACAAACATTTTCAGTAATAAAAAGCATTACATTTGCCATTTCTACAGATGACGAATCAAAAACATTAACACTGCTTTCATGAATCCCATACCCAATGGTATATAAGAGACATATACATTGCATTTGTCATTTCAACAGATGGTATATCACAAACATTTTTAGTAGTAATGCTTAGAATATGTCATTCCAACAGATGGCGCATCACACACATTTGAATTTCCTTTACAAACCCCATCCCAAATGGTATATAACAGAGACGTATGTATAGCATGGTGCACTGCAAATTTTAACGCTGAGATATACGTTGATTATTTAGATTTCAGCTCGTCCTAGACGGGTAGCACAGCTAGTTGTTTATTACTTATTTTTTCTTCTGCTTTGTCCCTTTAAATTGAGGGGCATGTCATTTATCGATGTGTACCCTGATTGCCAGTGTCTCTTTCAGCCTATTAATTTCCATCCTTTTGCCACTCATGAGCAGTACACTGGGTTCGGGGTCTGTAATCTTTTTACACACAAATGAATAACAAATGTGTTCAAGAACGGTACACTCAATAACAGCAGCTTGATAAAAGTATGTTTAATGTTAATTTAGAGGTATTTGTGCTTTTGAAAAGATAAATAGTACAGCACAATTTACACTTTTGCACTCCCACAATCTGACGCCCATTGTTATTAGTTTTTTGAATTTCAATTTTACATTGTTGATTTAAGCAGGAGAATGGAAAGGATGTGAAAACGAAAAAGAAATTAATTTCAAGCTCTGCTGATCACAGTTTTGCTATTCGAGTGTACAACTCCAGAACAAATTATTGAAATACAACACCGGGTTAAGGGTTCATTCCTATACTAATTGCAGTAATCATGTGTGTATCTGTTTAACGGGAGTTCTTAAAGAGATACTCCACCCAACAATGAGGTCTTCTTTATCTGTTACTTACCCACCGCTGTTTGTAGTCATGGCTAAGAAAAACAAAAATTAGGACAGAAGATGGAAGAGAACACAACAGGCTTCTGTGGGGACCAACGTGAACAATCAGAAGAAAATGTCAGTTGACTCGTGTCCTGTAATCCGGATGTCAGATATCCAGTCGCATGATCACAACGGTCCCAAACACTTCTATTTTTAACTAAAATACTCTTAATTAAACCGCTTTAGGACAGTTGTCTCATGAACGGCTGGGAAGCGCATCAAATTGGATCGAGTTTTTGAATGAAAGGCCTCCCTCGTCCCTCATTCATTGGTTGTTAAGCCACAGCGTATTTGGGACACACACACACATTATACAACACAAGTAAGCTGAGATTTGTTTTTCATGGATATGTTGCTATTGTTTGCTGTCTGCTCATTGTTGGTCCCCATAGAAGTTTAATTGTGTCAGGAGCTTTGTTATCAAAGTTCACCAAAAAAATCAAAAAAACAAAATCAAAAGAAAAACACGAGATTAGAGATTTTTCTCATCCATTAGTGCAAACAACACAAGGTAAGTAACAGATAAAAAAGAAACAGTATTTCTTGGGGGGAGTATCAGGAGTTCAGGAAAAGAGGAGAAAGAGGGTGGGCTAATCCTCCGGGGGCACTTCTGTGCAGTGGTGCCACACTTTTAGATGTCCCACTTAAATATTTTCTCCCCAAAATACTCCTTGATTTACACACACAAACCCACACACACGCATACACATATATATCTATACACACACACATTCATATATATATATATATATATATATATATATATATATATATATATATATATATATATGTGTGTGTGT
>JANRMT010061414.1:5474672-5506361 GCA_026402145.1 Polypterus bichir lapradei | reverse complement strand
ATATGTAAATATATTGTGTGTGTGTGTATAAATATAAATATATAAAAAGTACAGCTCATAATTTGTAACTTAGTAGGGTTGCCAACGATCCCAAATTCCAGACTCAATAATGAAATAAGACATTCGACTGGATTTTTTAATCCACCTAGCACTTTGTATAATGAAGCACAGCCAATACCCATACAGATGTGTGTGTGTGTGTGTGTGTGTGTGTGTGTATATTTATATGTATTTGTAAATAAGAAATAATGTGCTCTGGTGCCTTTGGTGGTTATTGTGATTTTCTTTGATTTTTGTTTTGGTACTCATTTTCTTTGCTGTTGGAATTATTCTTGTGGGTTTCCATTTGAAACACGTTTGCCTTGGATTGCCTTTTTTGCAAGTCCGTTTCGGATTATTATTATTATTAATATTATTATTATTATTGCTCTTGTAAACCTTTTATTCTATTTTCCCTTTTGTTCAATACATTCTCCTTTATACAAATTCATTGTGGCCTTGCTCTATACAAGCCAGAGGTTGACGGTGGTCCTCTCTCTTGTTAGGCATTTTCAGTGGGTTTTTGGACATTAACAGGAATATGGTTGGCATCAGGAGAGGCATTAAATCCTCAGTTCCAATACTTCCATAATCTGTAGAGAACTGACTGGCCAATGTAGGTGAACTGAGAACGTGGCCACCAAACCAGCTGAAGCAGCATATCAGGCTGGACGTTGATTTATAGCGGAGTTGTGTGTGCCATACCTGTAGCGCGTGTATCAAACTAGATGATAAGTTGTACAATGTATTACCAATGTGTGACGAGGGTTCAAAGGCAGTTTATGTCATTTATTCACTTTTTTTTTTTCAGAATGACTCCATTCCACAAGAAGACTTTACACCAGAAGTTTACCGAGCATTTCTAAGCAGTTTATGCCCTCGCCCCGAAATTGACAGCATCTTTGCAGAATGGTAAGCGTAGATCTACTACCATATAATGTTTAAAATGCAAATGGCGCATTACTCACCACCTAGTATGCTTTGAAACCAACAATTGTGAAGAGGGCAGCCAGCTTTGGGGGGTTTCTATTTTTCCTGTGAATTTTCTTAGCACCTTCACTTCGGTGGTGTTGTCCTCTTCTAGAGGTTCTCACTCAAAGCTGAGTGAGCGTCACTGAAGCTGGGGTTCTATTATTGGGTAAACATTCAAGATCTTTAGCTGTAGTTAGCCTGCTACTCCAGTAGGCCCAGTGCTGGGATTCATTTTGTTTTTATGATCGCCTTCTGATTTGGATTTGGGTTTTTTATTTTTTTTTGGGTTGCCCCAATGCTTTCTTCTCTCATGTTTCTGTTTTGATCTCCTCGTTTCAACCTGGTTACACACCTCCATCTCCATTAGAGGCGGGTTCCAAACTGAACACCAACTTCCATCTGCAGGGTGGATTATGTCACGGAGGAAGAGGCGGGGCTTGAGGACTTGGGGCGGAAGTGATGTCACTGTTCTTCTGGCGGGTTCTCCTCCACTCTAAGGATGAAAACAGAAACCGAGTTAGTGATTGGGCCAAGTTCTTTTCCTTTGCCTGGTGTTTCCCCTCAATAAACCCCACAAGACCCTCCCTTTAATTTTATTGCCATTTTCCATGCTATCTCAATGATATAATTACTTGTTTTTAAATGCAGGTTTTTGTTGGTCTTTAATCATGTGAGAGTTGGTAACCATTGAAGTTTATTTTTTTGTATTTTAATTTCGCTCTGTTCTTTGGTTCACGTGACTTGAGAGACGTGTCACGTAACTGCGATCAACACATTTGTGACGTAAGTGGTAGCGAGCGATACTGTGAGTATTTTGGTATCCCATCCATCCATCCATCCTCCAACCTGCTATATCCTAACTACAGGGTCACAGGGGTCTGCTGGAGCCAATCCCAGCAAACACAGGGCGCAAGGCAGTAAACAAACCCAGGGCAGGGTACCAGCCCACCGCAGGGCACACACACACACATACTAGGGAAAATTTAGAATCGCCAATGCACCTAACCTGCATGTCTTTGGACTGTGGGAGGAAAACCACACAGACACGGGGAGAACGTACAAAATCCACACAGGGAGGACCCAGAAACAAACCCGGGTCTCCTTACTGCGAGGCAGCGGCACTACCCACTGCGCCCATTTTGATATCCCTCGGCTGGATACACTTTAAAGATCTTTGCCAACAGTTAGTTGAAAACTCAAGAAATCCGAGTGCTGTTTCGGTTTTTTGATCCCCTTCTGATTTGGATTTTTGGTTGCCCTCCCGCCCCTCCAGTGCTTTGTCTTCTCGTGTTTCTGTTTTGATCTCCTGGTGGTTACAGGGGGTGCCATCTCGGTCAGAAGCAGGTTACAAACTGACCACCAACTTCCATCTGCATGGTGGACTATATCACAGAGGAAGAGGCGGGACTTGTGGACTTGGGGAGGAAGTGACGTCACTGATCTTCTGGTGGCTTCTTCTCCACTCTAACGATTAAAACAGAATCTGAGTTAGCGATTGGGCCAAGTTCTTTTCCTTTGCCTGGTGTTTCCCCTCAATAAACCCCACGAGACCCTCCCTTTAATTTCATTGCCATTTTCCATACTATCTCAATGATGTAATTACTTGTTTTTAAACGCGGGTTTTTGTTGGTCTTTAATTGTGTGAGAGTTGGTAACCATTGATGTTTATTTTTTGTATTTCATTTCATTCTGTTCTTTGGTTCACTTGACTCGAGAGACGTGTCGCGTAGCTGCGATCGACACATTTGTGAAGTAAGCGGTAGAGATACTGTGAGTATTTTGTTATCCCTCGGTTGGATAAACTGTAAAGATCCTTAGCAGCAGTTAGTTGGTAACTCAAGTTGTCCGAGTGCCATTTCGGTTTTTCGATCCCCTTCTGTCGCGTTTGTGACAGAAGCGGTAGTGACGATAGAAGTATGGCAGCTGTTCCATATTGTGGTGTCCCTCTGTTGGATGAACCTTCAAGATCTTTAGCAGTAGTCGGTTTGGTCACTCAAGAAGGCCCATTGCTTGGTTTTGTTTCATGTTCTTGATCAACCTTCTGGCTTGGATTTTGAGTTGTGGTTTGCCCCCCCCCCCAGTGCCTGGCCTGGCCATTAATTACGATGCTCGTCTCATGTCATTGTCTCGGTGGGGGCCTCATGTACAGTATAACTCCGCGCGTAGAATTCACACTCAGACGTGGCGTACGGACTGTGAAATAAACAGACACGACACACACAGAAAGTTTTGGGGCAGCCACCCGTATCATATCCCTGGCTGCAAAAAGGGTATGAAAATGGCACTGATGTGCATTGGTTGGAGTCCACAACTGAACTGATGTTTTTGTGGGCCAGAACCAGAAGTGATGTTCTTTGGGGCACCGGAACTGGAAGTGATGTCATCGAGGTTGAATCAGGCAGGTTTTCAGGTATTTGGACTGTAGAGACAACAGAAGAGGGTTTAGTGCACCCTGCCACCCCCTGGCCTGCCGTGGAATTACCTTCCCTTGGTCCATACAGCTCCTTCCTACTCACATGTGTGTGACAGGAGAAAATTGGAAACGTGCGTGGCTTTACACCAAGTTTAGTTTTTATAAATCTCAAAGTCAGCCCTAAAAACCGGCATACGCAGCATTTTAGTGCATACGCACCATTTATACATGCGGCCCTGGCTCTTTTCTTGTCTCTCACAATAATCCCCAGAGACGCTGCTTCATAACACCTAACTGTCTTAGAATTAGCATTGTGATATTACATGAGATTTAATTTTTATTATGTTGTGGTTTGATAGCCAGCCACGTGATACCAACAGGACAAACACCACATCACTTCTTTGTCACCAAAAATTCAAAAGTCACAGCGCCAGTCGGTCCGGCTTTCAGTGCACCAGGCTTTGGCACAGAAACTTTTTTCACAGAAGTGAGTCTTAGATGGGCATGAGGGCGTGTTGGTAAGGTTGTGTGCTTTTACAGTGTGGTACTCTTAGTTTTGTGTAGGCAGTAATAAACACTACTTTACAAGGCGTCATAAAACACCCTCTCAACAAGCCCCCTGTGGAGGCCTGGTGGTCCAGTCTAATAAAATGTTAAACAGACTCGGTTTACAAGGGCAGCCTGTGCTCAAAGCACTTCATTTTACAAGACATGGTGACTGCAGGCTGATGGCTTATTTAAAAATAAATATGTGAGTCAAGTTAGGCTACTCCTGAAAAAGGGGGTATGAAAAAGTAAGTACACCCCGTGACCTGATTGTCCGTTTTTTTGGAGAAAAGGATGTTTGATTCCAATTGCAAGAATACTGAGACACAAAGGGAATCTAAAGAAAATGAATTTCACTTTTTCTTTGGTCTCATTGGTACAATTTAAATCGGGAGTCGTGCAGTTGTTTCCTATGCAGAACAGTTCAAGAGATCTTTATTTGGCTGCAGGCGGAAATTTTAGCTTTTTACAGAAGCTCTTTAGATAGATATTAATTTTATTATAGTTGGCAGGATCAGATAGATAGATAGCGTAGTTGGCAGGGATAGATAGATAGCGTAGTTGGCAGGATTAGATAGATAGATATGAAGGGCACTGCATGATAGATAGATATGAAAGGCACTATATATTTGACATAAAAGGCACTATATAATAAATGGATACATAGTTTTGAAAGGCACTATATAATAAATAGATAGATATACAAGGCACTGTATAATGGATAGACAGATAGATATGAAAGGCACTATATACTAGATATATATAAAAGGCACTGTATAATAAGTGGATAGATAGTGTGATGGACAGCCGGGTCCCATGCCCGGCCGGGACGCCCCTGCTACATATGTTCCGGGGGAGCCACCATGGGCAGCTCAATACCTCCCCCGGGACGCTTGGTGGCAGCCTCCCTGGCCGATGTTCGTTTCCCAGTCTCCCGCATGGCTCCATGGGACATGGAGTCCTCCACAACCTGGGAGGGAGCTGGGGTGGCCGCTAGGGGGTGCTGCAGAGACTCGAGAACCCGGCTGGACGAGTCATCAGCCCCACCCGGAGGTGCAATTGGGACCAGGTGGTCAAGCACTTGGATCACTTCCGGGTGGGCAATAAAATGGGCCAGCCCCCCGTTGCCTGGGAGGAGTGGTGGAGCGAGGTGGAAAGTTGTTTGTGTTTGGTGTTAAGTGCTTTTGGGACTGTGTTGGGCCTGTGGGACACGGGGAAGACGTGCCCCACGGCTGAAGAAAACTAATAAAGCCTGTGTGATTTTTACACGTGCCTCTGCGTAAGTCTGTGCCGGGTCGGGCGCTATATAGCGCCTTTTTCACAAAAGATATGAAAGGCACTATATAATAGATAAATAGATGTAAAAGGCATTGTATAATAGATAGACAGATTTGAAAGGCACTATACAATAAATAGATAGATAGATAGATATAATAGGCACTGTATAATAGATACACAGATAGATATGAAAGGTACTATATATTAGATAGACATGAAAGGCTCTATATAATAGATAGATGGATAGATCTGACAATTTTTTTTTTTAAAGAATCACTAGCAAACATACTCCAGGTGAAGCCCCCCTTTCCCTATTTTCTGCAAGGACTGAAGAGCCAATTTGCAGGGATTGTGCGGACGCTCATTCTGACCCCACCCATCGGTGAACATTCAAGTTAATTGCAGGAAATCACAAGTTAGCGGAGCTCATGCTGTCTTTTTCTCCCTCTAAATGCAGGTCTTCAGGGGGAAACAGGTTTCCTTAAAATACCAAATTGAACGTAATCATCAGAGATTCCATGCATGTGTTTGAAGTTTGCCTAATCAGGGCAGATCTCTTGTGAGCCCTAATGTTTTCATCAGAGTTTCCTTGTCTCTAAAGAGAATATTAATGCGGAATATCTAATACATCGTTTCCTCTCTGTCCTAGTGGTGCCAAGAGCAAGCCTTTCCTTACCACCGATCAGATGACAGAATTCATAAATACGAAGCAGCGGGACCCCCGGCTGAACGAAATACTGTACCCACCGCTCAAGCAGGAACAAGTGCAGCTGCTCATTGAGAAATACGAACCAAACAGCACCTTGGCGAAAAAAGGTCAGTCATGCCAGTCATGCCTAAGCATAAAGTGTACTGTCTCTGACATTGCGTGTGCAAGTCTGACAATGGGCTGTGGGCAGTAGCGGGCATTTGAGAGAGACCCCCAAACCCAAATTACCACCCAGGGAAACTACAGCTATAAAAACAAAGAGAATTAATTAACAGAGGCAATGAAGAGGGGGAGCAGGGGTGAGGAACGAAACAATGGAACGTAAGCAGCCTGGCCTTGCTCTTATTATGGTCAAGGTTTATATCTAAATGGCTTTGTTTTATCTCTTTTATTCTCTTCTTCTTATTGTTCATTGTTTTCCATTATTAGTGTTCTGGTACCATTTATTATTTATCTAATTAGCCACATGCACTTCAGAAAAGGTCAACCATCTGCAGCTAAGCCTGTTCAGGCCCGGCCAGGACTTGGATGGGAGACAAACTGGGAAAAGCTTGGGTTGCTGCTGGAAGAGATGTTGGTGATGCCAGTAGGGGTCACTTACCCTGAGGTCCTAATGCCCCAGTATAGTGACAGGGGACACTGTGCTGTACAAATGGGCACCGTCCCCCATATGACACATAAAACCGAGGTCCTGACTCTCTGTGGTCATTAAAGGTCCCTGGGAATCCTTCGTAAAGAGTATTCTGTTGGCCTGGCTATATTTCCCACCAGGGCCTGGTCTTTGTAGCCCCCTAATCACCCCCGTCTCTTATTGGCTGTCTGTCTCTCTCACCACATCACCACCTAACAGCTCATGTGTGGTGAGCATACTGATGTGAAAATGACTGCGTCACATCATCCAGGTGGTGGTTGAATTATTGAGAAAAGCTCTATATAAATGTAAAGAATTATTACTATTATTATTATTATTATTATTTTGTAATTATGCAAGTTTTGCAGTTCTCTTAGGTTCCTTGTATTTTGTGGGTGGATTCCCAAGAGGGCGGAGCCGCCTGTCCATCACTGCTAAGGGACCGCCCTGTAAAGGCATGCTGGGAATTGTAGTCCAAGGCGGTTTATTTTGAATGCTCCCTGGTGGATTTTGGTTGGATTTGTGAGTTTTTGTATTTTCTTTGATTTTGATCTCATGGCAGTCAAGTATTTTTTTGCTTCTGTTATTTGGATTTTCTTGTGGTCTTCATATCGCTTATGTCCTGCTGCTTGTGAACTTTTTTTGTTGCATTTTTCCTGTTCCTCCAAATAAATCATTTTTTTTTTATAATCCTTCTATGTTGCCTTGCACTGTACAATCACATATTAATAGGCAGCTGGTCGTAAAGTGTTGGCCCACCAGCGTATTCCATTTTTGTGAGACTCCTTCACTTTAATAGCCCCGACTGCCTGTAAATTTCATGGGCAGTGTGTGTGAAGGTTTAGTTACTTGGCAATTGTATTGTTAAAAATAATCAAACCATCCATTCCCCAAGAGCATAAACTCAAAAGAACATTGTTTAAAAGTGGGCTTACAATTACATAATCAAATCCTGTGTGAAAACAATAAATATCCACTAAAACGTTACATAATGCGTGATCATCCAGCCACAATGACAGAAGTAAATGCAAATCAGGAGGCAACACTGACTGGAATTACATAATCCCTCCAAACTAGAAGAAATGCACTGTGGGAAATTATTACAGACAGGATATAAAGCACCCCGGTGAGTCTGACTATGCCAAGGTAATGGTGGTCCAGCCACTAAATGGTCCCTCCATAGCACTGTGGCTACTTAAGACGTGGCTCCTCATTTCAAAGGGGGGGGTCACCAGTAGGGTGCGTTCCTTAAGCCCCATCTAAGTGTCACTTCTGAGGTCAACCTCAAAAATCACCTTTGGGTCAGAAGTGTTCCCCTGAGTTGCTGCTGGCAGACATCTCTAACATCCCAGCCCCTAAGGATTAGGTTAGGGTTAGGGTTAGCCTTTATGACTTTGGGGATGCCAGCCCACCAAAACAAAAGATTAAAGACATTGTGCCAGCAAAGCAACTCAACCAACAGCGTCTGAGTAAAAACCCCTTGCTGTCTTCAAGTTGCCTTCTCTCCATCCTACATGGCCTCTCGGTCACCTTGGAGTAGGTTCTGGGGGCACATTTCATGACTTCTAGTTGGAGGGGATGTCAAACTGGATGACTGTTTGCTGATCCGGTGGCCTGAGGATGTCAGATTACACAACACGTAATCGCAGAGCAGGACAAACTACACGACTCCATGGTGATTTTCCAACAGTTTGACTTTTCCAGAAGATCGCAAGCTCCTCCCTTAACTGACAGCCGATAACGTGCTGCCTGACAGAGCCAGTGTGGTGTTCAGTCACAATCTCATTCTGCCATGGAAAGTGTGAAATGCTACGCCTTAACACGTCAAAAAGGTTTGGGGCAGCCACCCAGATATTTGAATAAAGGATGCAACGAGTGGAGATTGAAGGTATGGTTTGAATCCACAACAGAGCTGATTCACAGAAGGAAGTTGGCTGGGTTTTAAGGCAAGGCAGGGTAAGTGATGTCATCGGGCCCAGAACCGCAAATAATGTCATCCGGCCCATAACCAGAAGTGATGTCATTGTGTCCAGAACTGGAAGTGATGTCTTCAAAACAGGAAGTGACATCACTGGGCCCAGAAACTTGTAGTGATGTCATCAAAACAGGAAGTGACATCATCGGGCCCAGAAACTGTAAGTGATGTCATCGGGCCCGGAACCAGTAGTGCTGTCATCGGGTTCGGGTTCTGAAGTAATGTCAGAAGATCCCGTGTTGGGTCTGCAGGGATAAAAGGGTTTACTGCACCACACCACCCCCTGGCCTGGCGTGGAATTACCTTCTTTTGGTCGTTCTACCTGCCTCCTATGCACACGGGTTTCGCAGGCTGTATGCCACCAGGCGGCACCCAAAGCAACTGCCACCTCTCTCCAGTCTACGCTAATAGTAGCGCACGCCGGGTGCCAACAGCTGCAAAGGTACCTGTGCTTTACAAAAATGGCTGCCAATATATGTAATAGTAATAGGATGTCCGGGCCTAAAGGGTTAACACACGTCTACCGTCCCAATTGTGACGTCAGACTGCGCATTGGTGACTGTCACAAAACGTCACACGGAGGACGCATACTACGTCTGCACTGGGGACGCGCCTTTCCCACTGTGTTCCTGTTGAAGTTTTCGTATTATATGTTTCTGTTATACACCTTGTGGCAGTAGGGGGCACTAGTGCTCCCTTGAACCCTCAGGTACCACGCTAGACACCAGGTAAAAGTCCCAGACTTTTTATTAATTAACAATACTGTGCACAAAGCACACTCCACACTACTCATAAATTACACACCACTACAATAATATTCTCTCCTTCTCGCCCAGACACTTCGCCCCTCTACCTCCCAGCTCAGCTCAGTGTCTGGACTGGCCCATAATCCTTTTATAGCCCCTGACCCGGAGGTGTTCCTGCCCAATCAGACCACAGTCCCTTATTCCTTCCGGGTCAGGGTAACCAGTCCTTTTCTTCAACCCGGGAGCACGTCGTTTCTTCCTGTCACGTGACTGTGACGCACCCCCGGGTCATAGGGCACATAAGAGCCCACAAGCCCCCCTACAGCGACTCCCTGTGGCCCCCAAGGTATCCAGCAGGACTGTGTATAAACACAGCTGGACCTCGGGGCACGATCATGCTCCTCCTGGCGGCCTGGGGGTGAGGACTGGAACACGAAGCCGGCAGTCCTCCACAACCTGTATAATGTGTCCTGGCTGCAAAAGTAGACATTTTTAAACAGAGTTGTTTGCAAGACTGAGTCCAAAACAGAACTGATCAAAGACAGGAAAGATGGCGGCTTTAAAGGCCCGTTTAAGAAGTGACGTCATCTTTAGGGCCGAACCCGGAAGTGATGTCATCGAGGGTGCCGGAACCTGGCCGGATTTCCTGGGAATGGTCTGCAGGTAACTGAGAAAGACAGTCGGCACACTCCGCCACCCCCTGGTCGGTGGTGGTATTACAATTACTCAGGCCTTTTTTAGCTGCCTCCTACTCGTATGTGTGTGGCACACGTAATAACATTTATACTTGTTGAAAAAAAAAGTCAGCATTTTTGACTCGTCTTTTCCAATGCGAAGCATAACAGTAAGGAGGATAATAATAATGATAAAAAAAAAAAACCTGGATTTGGTGTCCATCCTGCGGTTTGAAAATCGTACATCTCTGCTTTTCCAAAGTGCCCCTCATAAAATAAAACATGCGACTCCCTGAGTACCCTAAGTCAGGCTATATCTATTTTATTTTATTTTTTTTCTAACCTTGGTGCGTGCAAATTTTACCAACCTATAAATCACGCCTGTCACGTATATGGCAGATAGCAACCTTTTATTGCTTTCTCTCTATAGGTATGGCATCTAAAATCCACATTCAAGGGCATCTCCTTCTTTATGATCGTCAACGGCTGGAGCTCTTTTCTTGTTACGACACCCATACGAGATTCTATTATTATAAAATAGACGTGTCTTCTTTTTACATTTTAAATCCTTCCTCTAGAATCTCTGAGACCATCCGCTCAGAGCACCACCTAGTGGCCACTGGTCATCCTGCAGCCCAGAGCCCCGGCTCTCATGTAAAGGGGGAGTTGCCTGCCCACCATAACGGAGAGCCATGTGGCATTTTTGGCACCGTAGCTAAGAAATGCAACCTTGTTTATTGCAAATTCATTCATAAATGAATAATTAACATTAACGGTTGCAAAAATGTTATTTAGGTCACGCTGTTCAGGCTCAGATGCTTCCTAATAGCTCTGCATGCACATCCATTTGTAAAGTAGGGACCATCAAAACCAATACACATTTGAAGGGTTATGTAGGTGGTGCAGTGTTTACTGCTTCTCTTTCATAGGTCCAGAATCCTGTGTTGGAAGCAGTGATATTTTCATAATGAAAACTTGCTTCACTTGCCTACCCCTACCTGGGGCACTCTACGTGCCAGCCACTTCACATCTCTGCCACTCGCATTGTGAAGAGGGGGGACTGAACGCACGCTAAGGAGATGACGTCGAGCTATGACGTTGCATGACGGCAAGTTTTGCACAGATGCTTGTGTGGTAAAAAACGAGAATGTAACCTGTGAGAAATACTTCAATTACAGCACACAAGATAATAAAAGCAAATGCAGCGTGTGGGAAGAAGAAAAAGAATGCGGTTTTTGGTTAGTGGGAAGAATACAACAAATCTGAGAGCTCATTTAGCTCGACGTCATGCAACGATTTTAAGTGCACCAGATGAGGAAACCGAGACTAAAGCTGAGAAGAAAGCAAGAAAGATGAGCAACACATGCAGCCTGCTGGCACCAGTGGCCGAGGACCCTTGTCTGTGCACCCGCATCACTGGCGTCTGATGGGCGAATATTTCCATTGTGTGGCTATCAGTGCGATGGACGTCGTTACAACATGAACAGATCCCTCGAAATGCACACTCGTTTAAAATTTAACAGCGATGCACTTGCACAGACCGGAGTCTTGGGTTGAAAACATTTGATCCTGCCGACTACACTCATTAGGAGGAGCTGAAAGTGACGTCCTCGAGGGTGGGACGGGAAGTGTCATCCTAGGCAGAGGAACTGGAAGTGATGTCCACAGGGGATGAACCGGAAAGTGACGTCCTAGGGGGTGAGACGGGAAGTGTCATCCTAGGGGGAGGAAACAGAAGTCACGTCCTCGGGGCGTGATGGGAAGTGATGTCATCGGCCCCAAAACCAGTAGTGATGTCATCAGGCCCGGATCTGGAAGTGATATCTTTGAGCTCATAACCAGAAGTAGTTCATCAGGTCCAGAACTAGAAGTGACGTCAGAGGTTCCAGGCAGAATTTTATCGGTTTGTTCTGCAGAGATAAAAGAAGAAGGTTTAACGTTATCCCACCCCAAAGGTGGGCCTGGCATGGAATTCCCTTCTTTTGGTCAATGTAGCTGGCTCCCATGCGCACGTGTGTGACAGTACGTACTAGCTAGGCTACCCATCCCTAAGATGGGTTCAGATCTTATTAAATCTTAAAATTATGTGAATTTCCACTTGGGATTAATAAAGTATCTGTCTGTCTGTCTGTCTGTCTGTCTGTCTAAGAAATACATGTAGGCCTCAGCATTGGAGACTTCCGTGGTTTTTGAGGAAAGTCCAAACAAATCCCAGACTTTCTACGGAGACGCTTCGCTCTTTTACTTTCCTCCATAAACTGTTTCCACTGTAAAGTTAATGGTTACAATTTCCTTCCTTTGTTCTTTCCCACAAAGATTCATCTATTGTATTATTTGACATTTCATCTGAATTATTTGTTATTCCCTTTATGAATGTGATTACGAGACCGTATTTTGGAGTTATTTTTTTTTTTATTATTATTATTGACTATTAACTGATTCTCCATACGAGATTAAAGCACATCATCGTCTTTCTTCCTTTCTGCTAATTTTAATCAGTGTTTCTAATGAAGCGCTCCATCTCCGTGTCTCTAAAGTAGAGCCAGATAATGGCTGCAAAGACAATAAGGAAATCCTATTAGAAAAGGCTGCACAATGAGCGTGTTCGTTTATTTGTTTATTTATTTTGAAATCCTTCATTTTTAACCTGGAAGCAGGAGGAGATGCCCAGCTGTGCAGATGACCAACAAAACAAGAACGTCCTTTAACTTCCCAATGGGAAATTAATTAGCGGAGCGTTACAAAAAAAATGACTGCAGCTTGCAGATACATTTTTAAAAAGGAGGATTTTAATAAAGGTTACAAAAAAATGTAAAATATAAATAAATAAGGAAATGCTCAGCAAAAACAAAAGGATTAAGGGATGTAAGTGGGCATAGAGTAGAGCGACAAAGGGCACCATCATCTGAGGGGCACGCGTACAGACCCCGAGGACAGTTGTAGAAGTTCGATGGTCGTGTCCACGGTATGTACACTTTGGCGGGTCCCGGCCGGGGTGCCGCTTCTGTATATGATCCGGGGGGAACAAGCATGGACTGAACAGTACCTCCCCCTTACAGACATGGAGCGGGGGGACCGATTTTCTAACTATGATGATAGTGAGTGGGTACCGTTAATTAAAGTAAACACGATGGAGAGAAACCCCATGGGCATTGAACTCTGAAGATACTGAGTGAACACCGTTAATCAAAGTAATCCTGAGGTGGGCAGTACACCACCCCAACGACAGCCACTTTTGTGCCAGTAGGCACGCTACACATCAGCTTTTAGATGGTGAAGGGGTGAGAGAGAGAGACAGGTAATGATTAGGGGGATGTGGTGGGCAGTTTAGCCACGACATCGGGATATCCCCTACTCTTTACAAAGGGTGCCCTGGGATCTTTAATGACCACCGAGAGTCCGGACCCCCGGTTTGACATCTCATCTGAAGGGCGGTGCCAGTTTTACAGCAGAGATATAGATAGATAGATAGATAGATAGATACTTTATTAATCCCAAGGTGAAATTCCCATACTCCAGCAGCAGCATACTGATAATAACAATATTAAATTAAAGAGTGATAACAATGCAGGTACAACAGACAGTAACTTTGTATAATGTTAACATTTACCCCCCCAGGTGGAATTGAAGAGTCGCATAGTGTGGGGGTCTCCTCAGTCTGTCAGTGGAGCAGGACGGTGACAGCAGTCTGTCGCTGAAGCTGCTCCTCTGTCTGGAGATGATCCTGTTCAGTGGATGCAGTGGATTCTCCATGACTGACAGGAGCCTGCCTTAGAGTGTCCCCATCTCAGCACTGGGATCCACATTCAGACACACCATAGGGTAAGCGCCCCCTGCTGGCCTCACCAACATCACATCCAGCAGCAACCCAAGCTTTTCCTGGTTGGTCTCCCCTCCAAGTCCTGGCCAGGGGCCTGAACAGGCTTAGCTGCAGGTGGATGACCTCTTCTGAAGTGCAGGTGCTCTGATTGTCATCATGGTACAGGCAAGTCCATTTTTGCCTTGGTGCTCCACTGAGCTTCATTATCATTAAAGAATATTTTGTATGAGGGATAAATCTTCTATGAGGGACGTTCAAAACATTTCTGCCCTTTTTTCTTAAATTATTAAGAATTTCAAAAACAAATGACATCACATAGTCAACCTTCCTTTGAGATTCAATTTTCCCCTGTCACATGACACTCTCAGTCACGACCAGAGCCGCCACCAGGGGGAGTCAACCGTGACACCTGTCAGGGGCCCCCGAAGAGTGGGAGGCTAAAGCTGCGGCAAATGAAATGGAAATCCCCGCAGCATTCAAATCAGGTCGGCGTCGCAAAAGACCAAAGACGTCTTATTGGGTCTGACGGATCTGACGCAGAAGCAGACAATCAGGGATCCCAAGATCCAGAAGTAAAATTTGGAAGAGGTACATTTCACATTATGATGGATTCCTTCATTTTAGAATTAGCCGGGCGTTTCGAAAGCCTAAACAACACATGTCTCTGTGAAAGACGGAAAACACAAAAGACTCGCGTAAAGGTTTGGGACGCCGTCCCGTATGCTGTAGGTCACTTTGATTCGTCCTTCTGCACCGTAATACAGGGTGGCCCACGAAAAAGTAGCCCGCCTCCCTGGCAAAAAAAGGCGCCCTTCCATAAAGAAAGAAATAACTTGAAATGCAAAAATCTTTACTCATTCTTTACAGAAAGTGCTGAAAGTGATCTCCTTGTGCGTCAATGCATTTTCAGGCGCGCCTTAACATGTTGTCATATACGCGACGCAACTCTGGGACGCCAATGCTCCGAATTGCATAACGAATATTGTCTTTCAACTGGTGTAAAGTTCTCGGGTTATTAGCGTACACTTTTCCCTTCAAATTGCCCCACAGATAAAAGTTTGCAATTGACCCTGTCGTACGCCACTTTCTCACCAACTGCTGTATTGCGCGCTTTGCTGGGACACCAGCGGCAGGAAACTTTGTTGCAAAAATGTCCTTAATGGAACCCGTGAGAACGTACGCCTGCACTATTGCGATTCTTTGTGGAATGGAATACATGTCGCTCAGCTCGTACTCACACGTTTGCACTACGTCTATACAGCTTTCGTGATGAGGGTAGTCAATCGGCGCGCCACTCTGGCAGGAAGGCGGGCTACTTTTTCGTGGGCCACCCTGTATAAGCACATAACAGACTTCAGTAGACATTGATTGAGTGAACCAGGGGGACTTTTATAGCAGACGGACAGGAAATGACGTTTGGAAAAAGGACCGGAGATGATGACAAAGAGGGAAGGCGGAAGTGATGTCATCGGGAGTGGACTGGAAGTCATCCAGTGGCGGCGTTGTATTTCTGAAAGCTGGAAGTGGATTCGCTCATTGTCGGTATGTAACTGCGGTCGAGTTACAAAGGGCACGTTTAGTCGTCTTCTTTTCTCCTGGCGAATGAGAGAGAGAGAGAGAGGGGGAGGTATAAGCATTCCGTGTCCACTCCCCTCAATTGTTCTTTTCCCAGACCATCAGGCCCTCCTATTCGTGCGTGTGTGACAGTCACTTATTTTTTTGTCCACTTTTAAACTTTAGGAGCACGGAGGAGATCTCAGCCTCTTGTACAAATTTGGATGCGAAATATTTAAAGGATCAGTCACATCGTGTGAAAAATGAGGTGACTCACGTCAAGAATGTGTATGACGCAGATGTTAAGCTCCGTAGGTGGGCACTGTGATCATTGATGTCATATCATATGAGATACACATACAGAAATAAAAACGTTGCAGAAAGATACTGTGATCTGACGGTGCTGTGATCTTTGCGGAGTCAATGGAGGCTCTGATCAGGGCCCTGGTGGGTCTGAGTGGGGGGTCTGAGTGTCTGGGCTTGCGAGTGTCCTGATAAAAACCAAAGAGCCAGGCCTTTAATGACCTCCTGGTCATGGCCATCAGCAGTGTGTCTGTCTGCATAGAGCGTGTTGACCTCATTGAGAGGTTTACTTACCTCGGTGGTGACATTCATGTCTCTGGTGACTCTTCCTGTGAAGTCAGTAGACGGATTGGGAGAGCATGGGGGTCATGAGGTCACTGGAAAGGGGTGTGTGCCGCTCCTGATATCTGCAAAAGGACGAAGGTCCAAGTCTGTAGAGTCCTGGTGCTTCCTGTCTTGCTATATGGTTGTGAGACATGGACGCTATCCAGTGACCCGAGATGAAGACTGGACTCCTTTGGTAGTGTCTCTCCGGAAAATCCTTGGGTACCGCTGGTTTGACTTTGTGTTGCTCATGAAGTCCCGAATGAGGCACATGACCTGCATTGTGAGGGAGCGTCAGTTACGGCACTATGGCCATGTGGCGCGTTTCCCTGAGGGTGATCTGGCTCATAAGATCCTCATTGTTGGGGACCCGAGTGGCTGGACCAGGCCATGGGGTCGCCCACGTAACATCTGACTGTGGCAGATGGAGGGTGGGAACTGAACTGCGTGTCTGCCTGGGGGGTTGCCAACCAGGATCCCAAGTTCTTTCGTCGTGTAGTGGGTGTGGCAAAACGCTGTACCAGTGTATGCTTCCCAACTTGACTTGACTTGAAAAATATACGTTGACTCAAGCTACCAGACCCTCCGCACATCACGGGACACGACATGCGATGCGATATTATATCAATTTAATTAGGGTTGATTGAAATTTCAATGTGATTGACGTTAAGCTCGAGTGTAGCATAGGCATGACACTCGATCAGCTTGGGGAGGCAAAATGATCGTAGTATGGAACCGGGGGGCCCAGGTGCTCAACCATAATTGTCAGGGGTCCCAAGATTTTCTGGCGGTAGGACTGACATGACCAATCACTACTCCTTCCGCCATCACCGTTTCCAACGGAAATATAAAAGTGCAAAAACGTTTTGAAAGTCCCTCGTATAAAGGTTCTGCGAGTCCCTCTTTGTATCTAGGCCGGGGTTTTCATGGGATTTCTCCCTCTAGTGAGCAGTTTCGGAAGTGCTTTAGGGACTCGATGATCTAAAAGGGTTCCTCTTGTTCTTACCTTTTTATGTCCTTGTAAATCTCGGGATTGCACCGTTCTTAGTTTCATTTTTATAAATAGTTCAGGATGAATATTCCGTTATTGAGAGTTAATGCATTAAACTGACTAGCATGGTACATAATCCAGGCAGCGTTTCCTCAAATAACATCAAAAATGGAAGATAATCATCCGATACTTTCTTTTTTGTGGGAAACGTTTCCCACGCTAGTGATGTTCCAACACACACAAAAGAAATGTTCTCTTCTGATCTTTCTAAAGACATTAAAAAAAGAACAAACATTTGCATTTTGTTCTCCGCCACATCCCACGCAGATGCCGGCACACACCATCCTATGGCCGCTTGTGGGAGTGAGGATTGTGGAGATCTATAGAAATTGAATGCTAATCCTTGGTTGTGCTGCAAGTTAAATGAACTGATTTTGCGTCTTTATTTAATGAATTGGAGCAGGTGGCATCTCTGAGTAGTGCCTTGATCCAGAATAAAGCAATTCCATATGGTGGAAAATGTAAACAATTAAGGGTGTGTATGAAATGAAAAACGGGCGACAAAGAAATACACTCATGGGCATAAAATAAAGCAAACATCCTGTAGTCCCGTGGTAATCGATTTACTGGATCGATGGGAGGGGTGGCCTGTCTGTTTGCCCCACAATCACAATGTCCTCCTTGTCCTCGTCCCTCCACTGGGACGTCTTCATCTTGCCAGGTCACTTCTTGAATCTCTTCCCTCTGATTTGAACAAATCTTGGAATTTGTAACCCCATATTGCACAATTGATATGACATTCATAAGAGCGGATATAATGAATGAAATTAATGTTACGTAAATAAAAGTAGGGGAAAAATGATAAGCAGTGGTAAAATATATTTAAACTGTGAAGGTCCTGACAGGAAGTGGAAAGTGATCGTGCCAACTCCACACTGGCAGTGACTGGGCGTGAGACTCGTACCCAGGATGTGTGATTCAGTAACGCTAACCACTGCGCCACCGTTTGACAGGAAGCGTTTGCCTCCATCCTAAAGGTTTGTTTTTTTTTTTATTATAGGGGAATCATTTCTTTTTTTGCCCGCTTAAATTAAAGGCAGTTAAATCTTCAAAGCCTCCCTTTAACGCTTTAGCTTGGTGAATTTTTCAACATAAAGACAGGTTGTTTTTAAATACGCCAGACCTTCTATTATTGGGTCAATAGTCTTCGAAAGATGAGCAACTGTAATTATGTAAATGAATTCCAGCAGAAAAATGGGGCACAAGAATCAATATTTCCAACATAATTTATACTGACAGGCTTGTAACCTTTATCAGGCTCTGGTGCCAGAACTTAATTCGAGCTCTATTGTCGATTTGAAATGAATATCGATGTGCGAACAAAGTTGAATCAGCAGACTGTGGACGGTTATTTATACAGAGAGCCGTCCATTCATCTGGAAAGTGCAGGACACCACACAAAAAAATGAGGGAACTGTCACTCGGCGCGGCCCTTAAATACGTGACAAGTGACGAGGGCGACCAAAAAACAGGCACCTCGGCACATCTGAGTGGCCATGACAGAGAGGAATCGAGCTCTTTGACTTAATGGATTAATTTGAATGTGATGAACTTATTAATTTTAGATAACAACAAAACAAGAACACGAAACACCAGGCTAATACACGAGGCTCTGGGTTCCTAAAAACAGTCAAGAATAAAATTGGAGACGATGTAAGTAACTAACTGAACTAACAAATTGAAATTAACGCCCTAGTCCGCCCCTAAACCTGAAACTTGCATTGAGGTGCCTCTGAAAATAAATTTGAGAACATGTGTAATAAAAACGACGGTGGCCACTACCAGGTTGGGATTTTATGGAAATTGCAAATCAAAACAAAAAAAGGGATTTATAAATTTATTTTGACTTTTGTATTCAAACAAAAAAATATATATAAAGATAAGATGTCTTATGTTAACGATAAAGGGTTGGGGGTCCCAAGATTGAGATTATAAAAACAAAAATCACGAAATTATCGTGGAGTCATCTCTACAGACACAGGTTCAACACAGAACTGTCCCGAGATGGACCTTTCAGTTTTAGGCCCTTCTGATAGGAAAAGGCGGGTCCAGATGGGCGGGCCCAGTGGACGTGACATCACAGGTGTTCTATCCGTCAATCATGACAGGGGGTTCCCAAGTCAGCCACCCCGTGCAATTGAGATTAAAAAGACAAAAATCACGCAATTATCGTGCAGTCGTCTCTACAGATGCGAGTTCAAAACAGATGACAGAGCTTCCAGTTTTAGGCCCTTCTGATTGGAAGATGCAAGTCCAGGTGGGCGGGCACACCGGAAGTGACATCACGGGTGCTCTAGCCATCAATCAATGTGTCTGCAGAGGGAGAAAGAGAGAGAGAGGGGCATTAGGACACAGCACCAACCCCTGGAGTGGCAATAGAATGGCAGTCATTTTGGCCCTTCAGCTGTCCCCTGTGTTCATGCGCATGACAATACGATTTTAAAATTGCACTTTATAACGAAGAGCCTTGAAACTTGAAACATGATGAAGAGTTAAAGAAAGGGAACCTGAGTGAACGTTCAGTACCTTTTTAAAATCACCATTTTCTTTATTCAGGGAAAAAAGTTATCCAACACTTTTTTCACCTATGTGAAAAAGTAATTGCCCCCTGTTTCAGTACTTGTTTGCAGCACCTTAAGCAGCAATACTCGCAAAATACTTTTCCAAATCTTTTATTTCAGGCTTTTCATACCTCCGCCCACCATTCTTTGCAGAACCACTTTAATTCAGACACATCGGCAGGTTTTCCAATGCCGTTTGGCTTTAGAAAAGGAAAACCGAAATGGATGTGTCAAGTTAGGCCCCTAATGAAAACAGACGGAACCGTCCACCTAAATTCACAGCATATGCTCAAATTAATTATAAGCTTGCCAGTCCTTTACTCGTTCAGCTTAAGATATGCAGCCAGCTCCATCCGTGAGCCAGCATGCCATACTGTAATGTTGTCAAATTTCTTTTTTTTTTTTTTTTAGTCAACTTTTCAGTTTCATTTTAAGTATAAAGAGTGAATGGCATTGCAAAAGATCAGCCTGAGCCAAACAGACACACAGACTCACAAGTCCAAGAACACACACTTTATTTTCAGTTCTTCCTTTACAGCACACACTGTGCACAAAGCACCACAAGTACAGTAGCTCACAATCCTCTCTTTTCTCTCTTTCTCTTCTTCTTTCCTTTGTCCACCTCCACTCCTCCTACACAAGCTCCGCCCTCTGCCTCACGACTCTGGCTCTCCGAATGGAGTGAGGCGGCCTCTTTTATCCTGCACCCGGAAGTGCTCCAGGTGCTCCCCGATCTAGCAGCATTTCCAGGTGTGGCAGAAATGCTTCATGGGAATCCAGCTCCTCTTCTGGCTGCCCTTCTGGGTGTGGCATAAGTGCTGCATGCCAAGACTCCGGAGCTGTCCAGGTGCCCCCTGTCAGTGGCCACGGGCCCCAGCAGGTTTGGGCTTCTAAGTTCCAAGCCCATGGCCCGGTGCAACCCAGGGGGTTGCCCTCTTGTGTTCCGGGGGAGGTACTGCTGATGACATGTCCTCTCCTCAGAAGGGCGTCCCGACTGGGCAAGGACCCCAGCCACCTGTCACAGCGTTTAACTGCAAGATCATCAAACCTCACATTGGCAGCCACGGTGAAAAGAGGTAAATTTGCACCTGATGCCAAAGTGTCCAACTTTGATGCGTTTTTCATGATAAGTTCCTGTGCATCTGTAATAAGGGTTATACATTACAAGGGGGGGGGGGGGCCCCGAAAATGACAAGACTTTTTTTTTTTTTTAAATTGTATATATCTCAGAACATTTCCAAAATGTAATCACCCTCAAAATACTCTCCCTGAGATGCAATACATTCATCCCACCGCTCTTTCCATTGCTCAAAACTGTTCTGCAAAATGATGGCCTTCAGTGCTTCTTGACCTCCTCTACATCCTGAAAACTCTTTCCTTTAAGGTCCCTCTTCAGTCTTGGAAATAAGAACAAAATCACAGGGTACAAAGTCCAGGGAGTGGAGGGGGGCCGTCATCTTGTTTTTCGAGAGAAACTGCCACACACTCAGTGCTGTGTTGTCGTGATGCAGAAGCCACTCGCTTGAGCGCCACAATTCGGTCATTTTCTCCAGGAGGGGTGGAGTCATTTACCCCGATTGGGCACCTTCTCTGTGCTGTGGACGAGAAAAGAGACCACACTGTTAGTGACAGTGCCCTCTATTTTCACAGAGTGGTATTACATACCTCTGCTGAGCTCAGAAAGTGATCATCTGACCCACACGCGTGACAACAACAACAAAAATAAAACAAAACACACGAAACAGGCCATTAAAATAACGTGAGCGTGTGTAGAAAGATGCAAGACATGGAAGAGTGGGCAAACTCCACACCAGGCAGAGATTTCAGCCCAGTATTATGGAGTAGTGCTTGGTGCTCGCACCACTAATCACTGGACTACCTTACTGCTTAGAAGCAAAAATAAAATGCATAACATAAAAGCAACAATGCTCCCCAAAACACAGACGTCAGCAGGCATTCAGTCATCGTGGCCAAGCCAGTACAGTTCATTTAAACCTGTAAATTAAATATTACTGGACTGTACATTATCTTGTCAGAAGCAAATCGAATGTGTTCTGTCAGCCCGGAGTAATGAATCTTGGAGCGGCATCTGTTTGCTTGTCATTTATTGATTATTGAAGCTGAGGTAACATAAGTGAAAAAAATGTCTTTTCAACACGGTACCAATATATCCTGTTGTCACCATGTCATCCTGAAGGCTTCCTGTAAAAATTAACTGCTGCCGCATTCTAAATAAATAAAGCGTAAATACCAGGATATAATTATCAGGATTAATGAATTTCTGTTATTTTTTTTTTATTATGAAAACCTTTTCCTCATTTTGAAAATATGAGAAACAAAGTAACTTATTTACAACTCTAAATTAATTGCCTCCATTATCTGACCCGCTGCTTTGCATTTTAGCTTGTGTTGCATTGCTGTCTAGTAGTTGATAATGGGAATGTTACGGTTTATAGAATACGAGCCCATTAGACCAAAGTATGGCGCGTCACAAAGGACATAAATCACTCATACCGGAGCACACACCACACGCCGAAACACCTGTGCTGTACTGTCAAACGCTTACATTGTGTGCTGAAACTCCGGCAAGTTCTACAAATACGCTTTTATGAAACACAAATACAGTATACTGCAGTGCAATAACAGATAAACAGAAAGAAAGGAAAGGCACTAGATAGATAGATAGATACTTTAATGTAGTAGGCAGGATAAAACAGATAGATTAATTTAGTGTAGTAGGCAGGATAAAACAGATAGATAGATAGATACTTTAATTTAGTGTAGTAGGCAGGATAAAACAGATAGATAGATAGATACATACTGCATAACAGATTAACAGTATTTGGCATAGTTGGCAGTATTAGATAAATAGATATTTTAGCGTAGTTGGCAGGATTTAATAGATAGGTATTGCATAACCGATAAACAGTATTTGGCAGAAATAGATAGATAGACAGATAAATAGATAGATGGCGTAGATGTCAAGAATAGATGGATAGATAGATGGCGTAGTTGGCAAGAATAGATGGATAGATAGATGGCGTAGTTGGCAAGATTAGATAAATATTGCATATCAAATTAACAGTATTTGACATAGTTGGCAGGATTAGATGGATAGATATGAAAGGCACTATATAATAGGCAGATAGCACAAAAAGATAAACAGTATTTAGTATAGTTGGCAGGATTAGATAGCTAGAAAGAACAGAAAGGTATTACACAATAGACAGATATATCAATAGATAGTGTAGGGGGATGAGTGAGTCCCAAAATAGTTGTGGTGCTAACCGGGTTAACCCTGTTTAATTTCAAATATAAAATAAAACAATCTTAACAGGCACAGGATGGCACTAGCAAGCAAAAGCGGGCAATAGCCTCCTATCACCTTCTAGCGGGGTTTCTGGGTAGGACAGATCCTTGGTCATTTCTGACAGTTGGGCTCTCGGGTCCAAATAAGATGCTGCCTTCCCGATCACGTCTCACTATATTGGCTGGACCGGAAGGTGCAAAGCTTCTCTAGCTCTGTAGTGACAGTGCCCCCTTCTTGTGCCAGGGTGATACCACATACTTTACATGAGCCGAGAAGGCAACTCACTGGTGTGCATGCATGACGAGAAATAGATATGAAAAGCACTATATGATAGGCAAATATTAAAGGTACTATAGGATATATGATTAGATAGATAGATACTGTAGAACAGATTAACAGTATTTGGCATAGTTGGCAGGATTTGATAGATAGATAGATTAAATTGCTTTATTAATCCCAAGGGATAATTTAGCCATTTCTGTTCCTTGCGTATTAATCAACAGGATTAATATGGCAGGCAGGAAAGTGAGCAGGTATCAATCAACATGAAAGTTTTATTGTGGTGGGTAAGCCGGTGTGTCCAGTTCATATGCAGCAATCAACAGGTGGGTCTTTCCTGGGTAGGTAGATAAGTAAATTTGTTCTGTACCTGCGTTTCAGTGAGATACTTCATACGTTCTAAGTGGTAGCTCACTACTTGTTGGAGAGTATCATTCACGTTGAGTCGTGTACAGCGAGCTTTGTTCGAGCGAATGCATTATTCACATTAGTTGATTGAAGTGAACGTCCTCGCAGAAAACTTCATTTGCGCTGAGTCAACTTGACTGCTACTTTATTTGTCCCCAGTGGAAATGTAACTTTTTACAGAAGCTCAAGAAATATCTCTATGAGCACACAAGAATTTTAGTGCTCAGGTAAGAAAGTCTTGTGCAGCTCTTTAAGAGTGACCATTGGGTTCTTTGGGCACATCCTTGATGCAAGGTCCTTCACACCTGGTTACTCAGTTTGGGCAGACGGACGACTCCTGGAAGAGTCCTGGTGGCTCCAAACATCTTCCATTTCTGCATCAATGAGGCCAGGGTGCCCCTGAGACCACTCACAAGCTTGGGGGGGGGTGGGGTTGGGGGTCTAAGCCTCACCACAGTTTCATCACAGAGAGTTCCCGGGACGTCATGGCTCGGTTTCTGTCCTGACATGCAGTGTGAATTGTGGGACCTTCTACACACAGCTTCACTTGTGCCTTTCTAAGTGATGTCCGATCAGTTGGGCACAAATTCTGCAAACGTCTCAAGAAGAATTAAAGCAAACAGGGGGTACCTGAGCACAATCTGGGGTGCCACAGCAAAGGGTCTGAATACTTCTAGGAATGAGAGATTTCAGTTTTTAATAAGCATGCAGACATTTCTGAGAACGTGTTTTCACTTTATCGTTATGGGATGTTGAGTGTGGATTGATGGGCAGAGATGGCAACTGTATCAAACGTGCGAGAAGTGAAGGGGTCTGAATCAACTGTAGATTCCTTGTTTCGTACATTGCCACAGTTTTCCAGCCACCTCCATTTCTGGGACCACCTGACAAGCACTTAACTCCTACAAATCAAACGTGTTGAGAGTGTTCTTGAAGCTTTCTGCAAATGTCGCCGGACGTTTTTGTAGGTGAAATCGCCTCGTTGTGCTGTTTGGCCACGTTCTGCAGTGCCGCCTGCTGCTTTTGAATTCATTTATACTCTATGAATGTGTTCGATAGAAGGGGCAACTGGCTAATCAGCACTGCGTCGGACTGGACGGCCAACTGGGATGTGGGATATCGAATGCCAGAGTTTATTAAGGGGGACTTACAGGAAGCTGAATTGTTAGTGACATGCCACTCTAGAGTCTCCATGAATTCCCGAAAGTAGGGTTAAGTACCCAAGGAGGATACAGAAATAATTTATTTACAACTCCGCCTTATCTCCCTGTCCTTTCCAATGTAGTTATTATTTCATTTCATCATTCACGCTGCGTATTTTACGTCCCTTTTAGTGCGCTCACCACGCAGGAAGCCCAGCCCTTGCCATTCCGTAGCTGCTGCTTGTTTCCTGTTCTCATGTTGAGACCCTGTCCGTCTCCAGGGTATCTACAGGTTTGCAATCGCCATTGTCAAAGTCAAATCCAGTTTCAGCCAGTTCAGGTTGGGGAGAAAATAATATCTCTATTCTGGATACACGCATAGAGTCATGCAGTACCAAGAAGGAGTGGATTAAGCTTCTTAAATACACAATTAATTAGAGACATATGTGATTAGTGGCCGTGTCTCATGTCTTTGCAGGTGTAGGTGCCAGGGAGGAAGGACGGACATCTTAGCCAGGATAAAGGATGGATTCTAGCCCAGCCAGTTGGCCATAATGGATGCACTGGACAAACAGGAGCACACTGGGAGCAATTCATTTCCCCCACACAACAGGTGGCAGTGCTCCTCAGGGCTGAATACAATTAGGTCACCCACAGGGTAGCCTAGGAATTGGAGTCGGGAAACGCAGTCCTATTGGGGTCTTCAGGTGCCAAAAGAGGGCACAACCATGGGCACTGGGCATGACCCGGAAGTGATCTGGATGACTTGGGTGTGATACGGGAAACAGTTAGGTATACCAGCCACACTACACAAATATGAATTCTCTCCTTCCACCTCCCGTAGAGTTCTGTCTTACTTAATGGAGTCTGAGTCGGGAGGCAGCAGGCAACACTCTGGGAATTCATATTTGTGTACTGTGGAAAACCTCAGGTCCTGGCATTCACATGGATGTCACTTTGACACGGACCACCTACCTGTAGATGGTTGCAATCTACGTACACTCCTTCATGGCAGCGCTATTCCCTGATGGCAGTGGCCTTTTCCAGCAGGATAATGTGCCCTGCCACACAGCACAAAATTGTTCAGGAATGGTTTGAGGAACGCGATAAAGGGTTCAAGGGGCACACTTGGGGGGCCCCCCCCAACTTCCCCAGATCTCAATTTGCTGGAAAATCAAGTTTGCATCCTTGAAGAGGCCCCACCTTGTAACTTACAGGACTTCAAGAATCTGCAGGAGACGTCTTGCTGGACTAGGAGTCTATGGCTTGAGGGGTCAGCACTATGGGGACCCCTGCAATATTTAGGCTTCAAAATGTTGTGGCCGATCGGGGTATGATGGTAATGTGTGACAAGAAAGTCAGAAGGTGCTCGGGTCTTTGATGCTTCTTGTTGTTCTCCCACTATACCCGACATTTCCCAAAACAACTTTAAACGTCTTTATTACACTTGCAAATATGATTTGAGGAAAAAAGCATTTTATTCATGAAGTAAAATAATTTTATAACACCTACCTGTGCACCGCCGGGGCCTGTACAGCCGCCCCACCCACACACACACAGACAGGCAGAGACACACAAGTTCCACACAGACACGTTTTATTTTTCCACGTGGGAAACGCTTTCTCTTGTTTCCCACCTCGCAGCACAGTCACGACAAGCACTTTCTCTTCCTTCTCCTCTTTCTCTCTATTCGCCGCCACTCCTTCTGGCAAGCTTCAACTCTCGCTCCCCAAGTAGTGGTGGCAGCTGGCTCCTTTCATAGGACACCCGGAAGGACTACAGGTATCCCATGACCTTCTTCCCGGGATCACTTCCGCTAAATAGGGCTGAGGAAACGTCCAGGTGTGCACAGGCCCCCAGCAGGGTTGAACTTCCAAGTTCCAAATCTGTGGCACTGCTGCACGCCAAGGGGGCTGCCCTCTAGGACTCTGGGGGGATTTAATGGTCTGGATAGGCTGTCTCCCCCAGACCTTCCACTATGGGGCGATCCAGCCGGACAAGGGCCCTGGCTGTCTTCCACACACCCTTCACATTGAATCTAATTATAAAACTCTTTACAGAACAATCAATGTCACTAATGGTTTCATTAAATAATTTTTAATTTTGGGTAAACCCGGGCCTCTTACAACCTGAAACTGGATTGACCGGTCATGTCATTTTATATCACGTAATTCTTCTTCTCCTTTGCTAACATCTACTATTCCAGTTGAGAAATACGTCCTTTCAAAAGTCAGCCTACCGAGTTGCAAGGTGCAGTAAAATATGACATGCGAACCTCAGGGGGAGCTACCAAGAGAGAGAAAAGCAGCATTGTGACCAATGAAACAAACGGAAGCACTCCGCGCCACGTGAGTGACACAAACAGGTGCCCACCGAGGGGCGCGTCACACCCACAGTTATTTATTTATTTATTTATTTATTTATTTTGCCAAGATGTAAACGCAAGTTCAGGGTCGTTTGGTCGTAAAGTCTCAGAGGAAATCCATTTTTAGATTCGAGGAGCAGCTGAATCCCCCTGTCCTCCCATGTGTTTCATTTTGTCAGGAATGACAGTCGTCTTCATGGTGGTGACTACGTGACTTGATACTCTGTTCCATGTGTCCGTAGTTCTCTGTGCCAAAGAAAATAAAATGAGCAATGGACATGTACAAACAAACGGCCTTAGGGGTGTGCGGGGGAATCCAAGGGCCGACTTACCCCACGCGGGTTACCGGTATGTGTGGACTGTATAAACTTGCGCACGAATTTAATAAAAAAATGATGTTAACATACACCGGATTTTCTCATTACAGTGTTCAGCTAAATTTTTGCAAGATAACACACGGACTTTATCAAAATATGACGATATAATCTATTAAAAAAGTTCGCCTCGATCTCTTCCACTCAGCGATACGGTTAAACCAGTAATCAAACGTCGCTGCGCATTCCACGGCCAAACACTTCCCACACTGTTTCAAACTCGACTAAGAAACACTGGTAGGCTCTCCGGACACGAAGGAGTCGTAAGCGACAAGCCATCAGCAGTGGCATAGCTAGGGGCGGGCAGAGGGGAGGGTCCACCCCGGGCGGCATTATTGGTCAAAAGGCTCAGTACAATTCGTGTGTACGCAGCAGGGTTCGGAAAAATATCACTCATGAATGAAACATTCAAATTCTCTGACTCTTATCCACAAATGCTTCAAAAATAATTTTCAGACTGTCCTTCTGTGACGGCATCAGACACAGCAGTTGAAATTTATGAGGCAATCACAAAAATACACCTAAACGTTACACCAATAACAACATGTAACACAATTTTTGTTCCTGACTTCCAAGAGTTATATTTCGACTGCTTATGTCTAAAGCCTATGGAAAAACGACTACATTCAGCACAAACTTTGATTTTATGACCACAGCCCAGAAAATTTCATATTTATAGTGACAAAACAAGGGAATTTTATCTTTTCGTTCATGCGGTCTGATAAAGAACAACACTTGCATGGTAAATAGACAGAGACAGTCAAAACCACTCAAAAAGGTTCACAAATGAGGAGGTTTTCTAGATTTGCGACTGTACTGCAAATCGCTTTCTCGAAGAAGCCCCCAAATGTCGTCCCCCATCATGTTTTCGTTATACTGTCCTTGGTAACGACGTTTAAAGTCCAGTATATCCTGATGAAAGCGCTCGCCTTGCTCCTCTGAGTAAGCTCCCATGTTCTCCTTGAATTTGTCAAGATGAGCGTCAAGGATATGGACGTTGAGAGACATTCTGCATCCCATTTTGGCGTAATTCTTTATGAGAGTCCGAACCAACTGCACATACTGTAGTTTTCAGCCTTGTGATTACCCAGGAAGCCGTGAACCACTGCAGCGAAACTGTTCCAAGCCGTTTTCTCCGTCCTGTTCAGCAACTTGGTAGGAATTGGTCGAATTGGTAGGATCCACCATGCAGAAGTAGCAGTTGCTTGAGTGGTCAGTCGGTTGCCGCCAAATTCGCGGGATAGCAAACTTGATGGCTCTCTTTTCTCCCCTGTACCAACCTTCAAGAGTTCTCTTGCAATATTCGCATGTGAAATGAGGTGCCCAGGGCTTGTCTTGATCCCCAACAGGCATGCCGAAGTATGCCTTGTAGGCCTCGCACATCTTACGACATGCTTTCACGGAATACTTTCTCGCTCTTGTCTTTATAAATTGTCCACAGACGTAGCAAAATGCATCTGCTGGGTGCAAGCAACCTCTTGATGCCATCTAAATCAAATCAAAAAAATAACACAAACCGAAATGTTGGTTCGAGTCACCTGTGCTTTTATACTTGTATGACTACTATTGGACAGTCCGAGAACGTTCTAGAAAGTTCTAAAAGTTTCTTAAAGGTTCTAGATAATTCTGGAAAATTCTAGAAACCTCTGGACAATTCTAACAGTTCGAGAATATTCTAGAAGACTACTCAGTATTGAATGCGAATCGAGAATTTTCTCGAAAACAGACAAATTTCAAAATATCATTGTCCTGATCACAAAAGCAAAGTTTTTGTGGAACAACTGCTATTTTTTAATTTTTTTAGGCACAACGGGTTAGGAAAACACACTTTGTACCCAGGAACAAAATAAAAATAAAAATTTGTTACATAGTGTAATAATTTCTAGGAAGATAAACGACTAATTTACAATTTATAATTTAATTTCGTTATCAGTCCGAATGCGTTCTTGTTCTTTGCGTAGAAAACATCCGCACCTATCACTTGTACACTACACTGCTTTTGGTTTTCGCAGCGTAATTATATTAAACTAATAATTAGAACACGGCTTATCAGTGCCTCTATACTACATTCTTGTCTAGTTGATGCTTATAATTAATTATATGTGAAAAATTATTGCTGTTTCTCTATATATGAGTAAATCTATGCAAAACCAATCTTAATTTTTCTCTATACGTTATTTTAATTTTCTGTTTAAATTGGTTAACATATTCAGATATGTTAGAGGGCGGAAAATTGAAGCCACACACCACTCGCCCCGAGCGGCACGAACTCGAGCTACGCCACTGGCCGTCAGTTGTTCCCAAGTCAAAACAGAAGCCAACTCAGCAACTAATGGGCTCTACTTATTTTAGGAAGGGATTATACTGGCGACCTTTTCGTACGAGTAAGTGAATGATGGAATGTCTTCAAAGACGTACATGTACGGAATTTAACCATGAAGAGGGATTTTAAAAGGGTTCCTCTTAGAAGCATCTCAAATATATATATATACTGGAGAATATAACGACAAATCCGCTCAAACGGGACACGCGGACCTCAAAAGCGGGCTCTGGGGCGGTCGCCCCAATTGCCACCCCCCATCTCAAATATATATATATATATATATCTATATTTATTGGAGAATATAATGACAAATCCGCTCAAACAGGACACGCGGACCTCAAAAGCGAGCTCTGGGGCGGTCGCCCCACTTGCCACCCTCCATCTCTCTATATATCTGTCTGTCTGTCTGTCTCTCCGTCCGTGTTCAAGGTCTGAAACTCAATACCATACAACTTTATTTTTTTTTACTAATTGTAGACGATGAAATAATTTGAAATTTGTGTTTTTATCTTAAGGCTAACAACCATTAGTAGGATGAGCCTTATACATCTTAAATCTGGAATTATTATTTCTTTTCATTTCCAGGTCAGATATCGGTGGATGGATTTATGAGATACTTAAGCGGAGAAGAAAATGGAGTGATTCCTCCCGAGAAACTGGACCTGAATGAAGACATGTCATTTCCTTTATCTCACTACTTTATCAACTCATCACACAACACCTACCTCTCAGGTATGACGTGTAATCCACCGATGCGGTGTTCTTGGTTGGTGGGGTCTTTGGGTTTGGGGGTCTAGCCACAGAAGGAAACAAAAATAAAAGAGCTGATAACACACATCTTAGCCATTAGAATTATAATTGTTTACATTTATGTAGCGCTTTTCTCACTACACAAAGCGCCGGGGGGGGGGACCCAAGACGCGCCACCCCATCACCTTCTTACTGTGAGGTGGCACCACAATTGTCACTGCACAAAAGGAAACTGAGTCTCCAACAGGAGGGTCGCCTTCATTGGCAGGCGTTCTAGAATCTTCCCAGGACCACCTGTTTTAATCGTGTCTCAATCTACAGAGCCGAAGGCGGGTACCAGTCATCTTCCAGGGGCTGCCTCTCTGAACTGTGGGTGAAAGTGACAGTGACAGTGCACCTCCTCTCACCACAGGGTTGGCACCTTGCCAGAGCCAGTATGGTGGTCCCCAGGCGCACGTGTGTGTGTGTGACACCGTCAATCTCGGACACTGAGGAGGCGCTCGTCGTGACCTTTGTACCCATAACCACCACTCCTTTCCATAGCGATGCAGCAGTTAATTCACCACAAAATGGTGGTGTTGGTTACAAACAAAATGGCGTTGGAGAAAAGAAGGTAGAATAAATACAAATTTTTTTTGTAATTCACCCTAATTTCATTTGTGAAATTTTTTACCCTAATTGCCCTTAATGTTTATCTAAATTAATTTGAGGGAACCTACAAAAAATTCCTACTGTAAAATGTTTTGTGGTATAAAAGTATCCACTGGAGGCACTTTAACCTCTGAGGTTCTTTTCATATTGGTGGTGTAAGAGAACAGACAAGACAGCCTAAAGGTTTGGGGCACCCAAAGGCAAACCCCACATAATTGAAATGAAATTAAACAAGCAGCGTTGATAATAAAAATAAAAAAAAAAATTAGACACATGTCTAAATCTTCACTGCTTTAAGATCGCTGAACCAGCGGGGGGGTTCAGGCCGACGGACTCTGTGACGTCAGTGGTGGTAAAGCTGCCAACCTTATGGTCTGCAGAGGGAGGAATACACAGCGCCAGCCTCTGGAGTGGCAGGATATTACCATTATTAGAGCCAGGCGGGCGGACTCTGGAAGTGACGTCAGTGGTGGAAAGGCTGCCAACCTTAT
>JANRMT010061414.1:5457104-5473216 GCA_026402145.1 Polypterus bichir lapradei | reverse complement strand
GTATAGTAGGCAAGATAGATAGATAGCATAGTTGGCAGGATTAGATAAAACTAAAAGGCGCTATATAATAGATACATAGATAGATAGATATTAGTTTTAGTATAGTAGACTAGATAGTTAGCGTAGTTGTTGGAATTAGATAGATAGAACTGAGAGGCACTATATGATAGATAGATAGATATTAGTTTAAGTATAGCAGGCTAGATAGATAGATAGATAGTGTAGTTGGCAGGATTATATAGATAGATAGATTGTGTAAAAGGTTAGCCCGGCCACAAACAGACATGCCAGCTCAGTGTCCGCAACACACACATATATTAAACAACTATTTACAAATTATTATTTACAATGTCCTTCTGGCCAGCTCCACTCCTATCTTGCAAGCTCCATTCTTTTCCACCCGACTCTGGTTCCCCAAATGGAGTGAGGTGGCCCCTTTTATCTTGTCCCGGATGTTCTCCAGGTACCTGACGATGAACTTCCAACAGCACTCCCCAGTGTGGCGGAAGTGCTGCCCTTGCACCCGGAAACACTCCGGGTGTAAACCATCCCTGGTCTGTCAGAGATTCCTGGTATCCTGGAAGTGCTGTCCCCCAGGGCTCAAGGACCGTCCAGTTGCCCAGGGAAAAGAAGTGCTGCTCTCCTGGACCCTCCTTCCTCCAGGCATCCCGGCGGGGCAGGGTTCCTGGCCGTCTATCACAATAGATAGATAGATACTAGTTTTAGTATAATAGGATGGATAGATATTAGTTTTAGTATAGATAGATAGATATTTGTTTTAGTATAGTAGGAAGAATAGATAGATAGACAGAGAGACTGTATATGATGGATGGATAGATAAATGTGAAAAACTATATTATGTATGGATGGAGTGGTAGAAGTATGAAAATAACACTAAAAGTAAGCAAGGTAGCTAAATAAAGAGACCAATATGAAAGGCACTATATACAAGCCTTAGTTTATTAAACTATTCCTCTACAGTGTCTCCACACACGAGTGTAAAGACTTCATGTTTTGTTCAATGGTGCTGCAAGCTTCTTTCACGCCGTCTTTATCAGCCTTTCCCAGGCGGCACGCCTGGCAGCTGTCATTTCAATTGCTTCCCTCCTCGGCATCAGAGCATCTTTGTGATGTACGACTGATTTCTTTTCTAAGGAATGTGTCCCGAAACCTGCCATTTCTGTTGTGCTTTCTTACAGTCGCATAAACAACTCTGTGTTACGCAAGTTTTCATATTGATCACTCCGGCGCCTAAGTATTAATTTTAGAGGAAGTTACACTTTTGTGAGGTTGTCAGTAATAAGGCGTTCTGGAATGTCAACGGAGCGTCTTCAATAAAACTGCCTTCCAAATGACAGTGGCGTGTGCCTTTTTGATAACCGATTCGGGAATGGATGTGAGGTTTACTTTACATCCTACTGCTTGTTTTGTGGTGGCCACAAAGCTGGAGAGGACTGGGTGAGGCTCGATCACGAAACGGAATCCAAAGTTTGCCGTTTAACTCCTTCTTTGTCAGCTCCTCTTCGTCATTTAAGCACTATGCGCCTGGAATGAAGATAAGTGAGTCAGACGTGACAGCATTCGTGGTTACAACCCAGCAAGGCGGTAGAGCAATTCTGAAATCTCATCAGACCCCCAAAGAAAAAAAAAACAAAAAACAAATCCTCGACTCAAGAGAGCAGAAACGTTCTCTTTTTTTGGGGAGGGGGAGTTGAGCGCCGGTGACGGATGGGACAGCAGAGTCGCCATTTAAAAAACACAAACCTCTGCTTTTCTTTCCTTAATTCGTTTAACAAATACGCCCGGCGGCTACTGCGGCTAGTAAACTTATAATAGTCCTAATGAGATGGTGCTCTATATTTTTTCATTTTTTACTATATTTATATTCCATATCATCATCATTGGTAACAGAATACAAGAAGGTGGGTGGATGGATCGACAATTGTAAGGAAAAATAATACTCCTAATAAAAAAATCTGTCTTATTTTACTCGCATTTGTAAAGTTTATCCTCATCGCTCTGAGCTTGTTCAAAGCCATAATGCCGGTTAGCCCCCCGTCTGATGTTATCTGAGAGGCGTTCTTTTTTTCTCGCTCTCTCTCTTTATGAAGCCGATGTAAAGGACTGAAAATACCATTTACTAGAGTTCCACTTCACTGCTTTATTTATGAAACGCGGGGTCATTTAAGCATTTGGTCAATAAAATCATTTTCTCCTGGGTCACAAGTAATGCGTCTGAAAGATTTCTGTTTCGCTAAGAAATTCAGGAGCAAACAGCAGCTGAAGCGGGCAAAACGGAATTATCCTGCTATGTAATCAAATTCTCGTCTCACATTTGGCTTCACGAAATTAAAAAAAACAAAAAAAACAAAAGAGCATATTGCATATTAAGCTTAGAAATCGACTTTGTTCACAATACGACAATCATTTTGAAGATACTGTATGTACGTTTGCTTTAGATTCAGATTTAAAATGTTGTATTTATATGAATTCTGAAATCACTTCCGTTTTTATATTTTGATTTTTTTGTCCGCCGTCTCCTGACTCAATAGTACGAAAAAAAAAAAAACACATTTGGGATCAAATAGTTAGGCAAGACGTCACGCTTTTGGGGGTCCTCTTCTATTTTAACATTCATAACTAACGCGTGTGATTGCATTCGTATCGCTGTTATGACTCACTTTTATGTGAATATTTAATAAGTAAAGACGTGATGACCGACTCTTGGATGAAGTAACTACAACCCCAAATCGGATGGAATGAAAAATGCAAATAATAAAAAAACACATTTGGGGTCCACTAGTTATACAAGACGTCAATTTTTTTTTTGGGGGGGGGTCCTCTTCTATTTTAATATTCTTAACTAACACGTGTGATTGCATTCTAGCATCGCTGTTATTTCTAAATGACTAACTCTTATGTAAATATTTAATAAGCAAAGACGTTATGACCGACTCTTGAATGAAGGAACTACAACCCCAAATCAGAAGACGGTGGGATGGATGGAAAATGCAAATAATAAAAAAAAATACATTTGGGGTCAACTAGTTAGGCAAGACGTCACGCTTTTGGGGGTCCCCTTCTATGTTAATATCCTTAACTAACACGTGTGTGATTGCATATTGTTATTTCTAAATGACTCACTCTTAACGTAAATATTTAATAAGCAAAGATGTGATGACCGACTCTTGGAAGAGGTAACTACAACCCCAAATCAGAAGAAATTGGGAAGGGATGGAAAATGGAAAAAAAAAAAAACACACATACACACAATTGGGGTCCACTAGTTATACAAGATGTCAAGCTTTTGGGGGTCCCCTTCTGTGTTAATATTCTTAACTAAAACGTGTGATTGCATTCTACTGAAGTATCGCTGTTTTTTTCTGAATGACTCACTCTTAACGTAAATATTTAATAAGCAAAGACGTGATGACCGATTCTTGGATGAGGTAACTACAACCTCAAATCGGAAGAAGTTGAGACGGTATGGAAAAATGCAAATAAAAAGAAAAACAAATGCAGAGATTCTTCAATGTACTTTGACTTTGACTTCATTGCCGACAGTAGGAACTCAAGATATTTCATGGTTTGTCTGGTCAGCTTCTGTCAAAGATGACACAATGGAGTCGTAAGGTTTGGGGCCACCACCCGTATATTTTTTCCTGGCTGTGAAAGGGTTAAGTCGGGAGTACGTTGTGCACCGATATGACATAATCTTTGACTCATCTTGATGTCTAGTTATGACAGACTTCAAGCTTTTTGGGGTATCCCCAATTTTTGGCCCTCTAACCCCCCCCCCCCCCCCCCAGGAAAATGACACCCTTATGATGAGGAGTTGCCTTGCAGTTAGTAGACCCGGGTTCGCTTCCCAGGTCCTCCCTGCGTGGAGTTTGCATGTTCTCCCCGTGTCTGCGTGGGTTTCCTCCCACAGTCCAAAGACATGCAGGTTTGGTGGATTGGCGATTCTAAACTGTCCCCGGTGTGTGCTTGGTGTGTGTGTGTGCCCTGCGGTGGGCTGGTGCCCTGCCCAGTGTTTGTTTCCTGCCTTGTGCCCTGTGTTGGCTGGGATTGGCTCCAACAGACCCCCGTGACCCTGTAATTAGGATATAGTGGGTTGGATGATGGATGGATGATGAGGAGTAAACCGATTGGTGTCTTCACCAGCCTCGCATACTATTTCTTGAAATAATTTTTTGTCCTAAGTTCATGTGGTGTCGACCTTTGCCTGTATTTTGATCTTGGTAGACTGCCACAGAATACTGTAAAGTGTGCCACACTTGGTGGCGAAATCCGCAACTAAGTCTGGATAATGCACGCCAGGTACAGATTCCGGTTATTTTTGGATACCCCCTTGCATTAGGGAATTAAGTGAGCTTGAGAATGACTCATGAATCCAGTTTTAGGAAGGCTGGGCCAGAGCTCATCCTGGCAGCATTCGGTGAAAGCAGATGCCAGTTCATTAGAAGGCTCACTCGCCCACTCAGATGCCCACATACTCTCATACCAGCTCAGTTCAGTCACCAGGCTACACCACCTAAACTGTATTTCTGTGAAACGCAGATGGCGATCAGACAAGCCAAAGGGCGTCCCATGCTTAAACAACGTGTAGCCTTGAAGTCCCCAGATTACCAGCCCAGGGTTCAAACTCACTTTTCTCCCCAGAGCCGTGAGACGTCAGTAACGTGCGCTGAGGTTCATGGCTGGTGACTCCTTCAGAGTGAGATTTACAAATCTGTGAACGCCAACGAGTCGCTTATTCACTATTCAATTGGCAGCACTGTGACGATGTGGGTTCTTCTCCATGGCTCCCACCTCCCTTTAAGGAGCCTCTCGAACCCGATACCATTGGTAATGTAACCGGATGAGCTGGGCAGTGAGCACACCAACAAGCAAGGGGATGGTGCAAACAGGTGCTTTTATTACAATAAATAGTGCAGTGCATTAAAAAGTCCACCCTCCATGACTTCTAAATTTGACGTCACACTTCACACTCATTCCATACAAATGAAAGTACAGAGTGGTGTACAAAAAAAACGGATTTCAATTTTGACCTTAATTGAAATATTTAGTGGTTTTTAAAAGCTTTTAATTCTGATGCATTCATCAATTTTAATACAGACTGTTCACCAAAAGGATTAACAAGAAAAACAAAAGAATATTTTATTTAAGGTCAAAACTGAGTTTTTAAATATTGGATTGTTTTTTTATTTTCTTAGTCTGATCCCATTTTTTATAAAATTGTAAATTGTTTATTGTCTTACCTTTTTTTTTGTAAATGAAGTCCATGCCCGGCGCTGTGCTGGTGCCCTGCCCAGGGTTTGTTTCCTGCCTTGTGCCCTGTGTTGGCTGGGATTGGCTCCAGCAAACCCCTGTGACCCTGTAGTTAGGATATAGTGGGTCGAATAATAGATGGATGGATGGATAGAAGTCCATGCGCCTGTCCGTCTCCACGAAAATCTCCGTCACGTTCTTGTAAAAGTCCTCCTTATTTTCCTTTAGTTTAAAAAAAATTTAATCTTCCGTTTTGGCAGTCAATTGGAACCAGGAGCGGACTGGGTCTCAAATCCTTCAACGATTGAGGTGACGAGGTCGACCCACCCGGCCCATTATTCATTGTAATTTTCTTTAAATTTGTGATGAGTACGCGGCTCGCTGCTTGCTATGAGCCTATGATATGAACTCTACTCAATACTCAAACTGCTCATTTACAATGGAATAAATGATAACTGAAGTTATAATGAAAACCTCACCTGATTGAAATGTCCCATTAACTTAACGATAAACTAAAAATGTTCCATCCTAATATGAAAAATTCCTGTCCTGTGCTTTATAACTTTATTTCATCATACTAATAAATGCAGCTGAAAACCACCAATTATTGCTCACGCCGACAACCATAGAACAATAAAATCCATAATACATCATCTAAACTATTTATTAATACAGAAGAATTTAAATACTAGATATGAGATAAAATGAATTGAAATAATGTACTGGAAATGTAGCAGTATCGAAACAGAAATCGGCAAAAGGCAGTTTGACCAAATTTTTCGCTGCCACATTGTGTACTGACAACTGAAACAACTTGATGATGTAATATGGTATATTATATACTGTATAAATCACAGTACCGGACAGATAATGTTTAGTAGTTTAGAAAATTAATTTTAATGTCAAACAGTAACCATTACATAAAATGTATTTAATGAAATGGCCGGCCCATGACCAGACCAGAGTCCGCGGCCCACTGGGCATTACGCAAATGCACTAATGGCCAGTCCTCCCCTGGTTGGAACAAAAAATAAAAAATAAACGGACCGCCTTAGTGCCCTTGACTTGCTGATCTCGCTAACTTATTGGTGCCTCTGCGTAGAAGAACAGCAGCAATGAGCACCTGTTGGGCTCACATACGCCCCCTTCAGGTCGGCACGGTACTGTCTGCCTCACCTTGTGCCTTCTCGCTACGGATCAGCAAGACTAAATACGTCACGCTCATTCATTAAATACAGTCATATGAAAAAGGATGGGAACCCCTCTTAATTCTGTGGATTTTTGTTGATCATTGGCTGAACTTTCAAAGTAGCAACTTCCTTTTAATATCTGACATGCCTTATGGAAACAGTAGGATTTCAGCAGTGACATTAAGTTTATTGGATTAACAGAAAATATGCAATATGCATCATAACAGAATTAGACAGGTGCATAAATGTGGGTACCCCAACAGAGATATGACATCAAAACTTAGTTGAGCCTCTCGACGCTGTCCTCCTATAGCCTGTGATGAGTGTCTGGATTCTGGATGGAGATATTTCTGACCATTCTTCATACATAATCTCTCCACTTCAGTTCAATTTGATAGACAGTCTGCTTCAAATCATCCCATAGATTGTCGATGATATTCAAGTCAGGGGACTGTGACGGCCATTCCAGAACATTGGACTTCTCCCTCTGCATGAATGCCTTTGTAGATTTCCAACTGTGTTTTGGGTCATTGTCTTGTTGGAATATCCAACCCCTGCATAAGTAACTTCAACTCTGTGACTGATGCTTGAACATTATCCTGAAGAATTTCCTGATGTTGGGTTGAATTCATCCGACCCTCGACTTTAACAAGGGCCCCAGTCCCAGAACTAGCCACACAGCCCCACAGCATGATGGAACCTCCACCAAATCTGACAGGAGGTAGCAGGTATTTTTCTTGGAATGCGGTGTTCTTCTTCCGCCATGCAAAGTGCTTTTTGTTCTGACCAAATAACTCCATTTTTTTCTCATCAGTCCAAAGCACTTTGTTCCAAAATGACTCCGGCTTGTCTAAATGAGCATTGGCATACAACTAGCGACTCTGTTTGTGGCGTGAGTGCAGAGAGGGCTTCTTTCTCTTCACCCTGCCATACAGATGTTCTTTGTGCAAATTGTGCTGAATTGTAGAACGATGTACAGATACACCATCTGCAGCGAGATGTTCTTGCAGGTCTTTGGAGGTGATCTGTGGGTTGTCTGTACCCATTCTCACAATCCTGCCTCTCCATATGCCACTCCTGTATTTTTCATGGCCTGCCAGACCTGCTGTGTTGGTTTAACAGCAACTGTGCCTGTGGCCTTCCATTTCCTGATTCCATTCCTTACAGTTGAAACTGACAGTTTAAACCTCTGAGAGATCTTTTTGTAGCCTTCCCCTAAACCAGGAGACTCAACAATCTTTGTTCTCAGATCTTTGGAGAGTTGCTTTGAGGATCCCATGCTGTCTGTCACTCTTCAGAGGAGAGTCAAAGGGAAGGAAGCACAACTTGCGATTGACCACCTTGAATACCTTTTACCATTCGTGATTGGACACTCCGGTCTATGAAGTTCAAGGCTTAACGAGCTCAGCCAACCAAGTAATCAGCATTGAGCAGTGACAGGCATTCAAATCAGCACAATGACAAGGGGACCCACATTTGTGCACAGCCAGTTCTTCACATTTGATTTAATTTCATACAACTAAATACTGCGTCACTAAAAATCTTTGTTCAGAAAACACCGCAGTACTCCTAGGAAATGAAAGACATACCACTGTGATCTTTACTGTTGAAAGGAGAGTCGATTATTATGCAGGCTGAGAGGGGCTCCCAAACTTTTTCATATGACTGTATGTTAGCCAGACTGTGGAAAGTCAGGGTGTGTAATAAACGTGTCTGTAAACGTTATATTGGCGACATGCAGAGAGACAGCAACGGGCACACGCATCAACCTCGTGTGTGAGGGAGAGCGCAGTCCGAGGTGAGGTGAGGCTCATCACTACCGCACCTCACGTTGCTCCCCAGTGTTTGAACAGGAAATGCGCAAATTCAGTGATTAAAAATGATCAAAATTATTGGAATCATTCAGAAAACAAATTTAGAGCACAGACCAATCTACAAAGTTATTTTATGCTGTCATGATTAGTTTTTTTTTACTTTTCACGATGACAGGGCAGGACCGCACGTCCCTGACTCTTATACATGAGAGGTGTGCGATGTAAAATGTTTAATTCAGTTATTAACATGGAGAGAAGTTCAACAAGAAAAGAGTGGAGCAAACTTTAAAACAGACCCAGAAGAGCACGCTGCTAGTATTTAGTTCGCCCCTCTAGCTCGAGACTCTCCAAAAATAAAAGGGACCAAATTCTTGACCTATTGAACACGCAAACCTGAAATAACTGCAGCATGCAAACAAACAAACAAAACAAAAACACGGAGGCCCTCTCTCCTGGACTAGAATCTGAAACGCGTGGCGGTGTTGAGATCGCGTTACTGGGATATGTGAGCTGAGGCTCCAAGGAAATGAAAGCTCTCCCTAACGCCAGGGCCACCAAGGTCTGCCTATGTAATGAAATGTATCTCGGATCTAATTCAGTGATTTTTGCAATAAACACGGGATTATTCTTAGAAACATTTTACGCATTTTAAGGTTTGTAAAATGGGCTACGCAGAATGACGGCAGCATTCATGACAGGCTTTGAATGTGTTGTCATATCCAGAATAATGCCAGAGGCTAAAATATTCAAAAATAGATTATTTATGCCAAAAACAAAGCCATTCACCCGCTGCCACCAGTCTGCACAAGGATCTCTCACTTGTTTGTCAGTGTTGTGTTTTTCCTCTCCTTTCTGGTTTGATCCACTGTAGGATGTGATCAGAGAGCTAAAATTGAAGTGAAGGACAATATCAAGGGGACGAGTGGGGCCCACTGTTGTCACAAACATCGGTGGCGGCCTGGATGTTGTTATTACAGGATTCTTGTGTGCAGTGGTAGCGACAGGGTGGAGTGGAGTGTGAGGTGACGAAATGCCCACCTAACCAGCCTGCACAATTGTCACCAATGCTATGGGACCCTCCAGGTTTCTCACTAGTATTCTTATCGTCAACATCGCCAGTCAGGGACTTTTCTTCTTCACTCATTGCAATGTCCACTTAGAACTGCTGCTATGGTGTGTGTGAAGAGCTCACTTATCTCAAGGGGTGAATGGGGTCATTGAGGAAAGGGTGGCTGGGAAATGAGTCATGGGACGAGTTGTTGAGGCATTCTTGTGCAGGGTGGTGGCAGCAGGGGGTACCTGTGAGGTGATTAAATAGCCCCCTAAGCAGCCTGCACGGTTGTCACTAATGTTATGGGTAGCTTCAGGTTTCTCACTAGCATTCTTATCATCATCATCGCCACTCGTGGACTTTCCTTCTTCTTTCCTCTCCTATCTGGTTTGATCTACTGTAGGATGTGGTCAGAGAGCTAAAATTGAAGTGAAGGACAATATCAAAGGGGCAAGCGGGGGCCAGGGTGACACTGTTTTCACGAATGTCTGTGATGGCCTGGATGTTGTCATGGGACGCGTTATTGCAGGATTCTTGTTTGCAGTGATAGTGACAGGAGGTGTACCTTTGAGGTGATGAAATAGCCCCTTAAGCAGCCTGCACGCTTGTCCCAATTGCTATGGGACCCTCCAAGTTTCTCAATAGGATCCTTGTTGTCAAAATCACCACTCATGTCCTTTTCTTCTTCACTCCTCCCCTAGTCAGATTGATCGAGTACAGTATGCGATCAGAGAACCAAAAGTGAAGGAGGACTAAGTACAGTCCAAGGCTTCATCGTTGTCGTGAAGGTGAACGGTGGCTGGGATGTTGTCACGGGGTGAGCTGTTCTAAAATTCTGGTGCAGCAGGGTGTACATGTGAGGTGACAAAATGGCCACCTACCTAGCCTTCACAGTTGTCACTAACTTTATGGGTACCTCCAGGTTTCTCACTAGCATTCTTATTGTCGACATCGCCAGTCAGGGACTTTTCTTTTTCACTCATTGCCCTGTCCACTTAGAACTGCTGTTATGGTGTGTGATTAGAGAACCAAAAGTGAAGAGCTTGGTTGTCTCAAGGGGTGAGTGGAGTCATTGAGGAAAGGGTGGCTGGGAAATGAGTCATGAGACGAGTTATTGAAGCATTCTTGTGCAGAGTGGTGGCAGCAGGGGTTACCTGTGAGGTGATTAAATAGCCCCTAAGCAGCCTGCACGGTTGTCATTGACATTATGGGTACCTTCAGGTTTCTCACTAGCATTCTTATCATCAACATCGCCACTCATGGACTTTCCATCGTCTTTCCTCTTCTTTCCAGTTTGATCCACTGTAGGATGTAGTCAGAGAGCTAAAATTGAAGTGAAGGACAATATCAAGGGGGCAAGCAGGGCCCAGTGTGACATTGTTGTCACAAATGTCTGTGATGGCCTGGATGTTGACATGGGACGTGTTATTGCAGGATTCTTCTGTGCAGTGATAGCGACAGTGAGGTGATGAAATAGCCCCCTAAGCAGCCTGCACGCTTGTCACAATTGCTATGGGACCCTCCAGGTTTCTCACTAGCATTCTTATCATCAGCATCGCCACTTGTAGACTTTTCTTCTTCACTCATTGCCCTGTCCACTTAGAACTGCTGCTATGGTGTGTGATTAGAGAACCAAAAGTGAAGAGCACAGTTATCTCAAGGGGTGAGTGGAGTCATTGAGGAAAGGGTTGCTGGGAAATGAGTCATGGGACGAGTTGTTGAGGCATTCTTGTGCTGAGCTGTGGCAACAGGGGGTACCTATGAGGTGCTCAGATAGCCACCTGACCAGCCTGTACAGTCATGACTAATGCTGTTGGTAGCCACAGGTCCCTCACTGGCATCCTTGTTGTCAACAACACCACTTGTGTCCTTTCCTTTTCCATTGTTCCCCAGCTTACAGTAAGTGATCTGAAAGCCGAGACTGAAGAGCTAGGATGTCTCAAGGGGTTGAGTGGGACTCTGGGCATCACTGGTGTCATGGAGGTAAGGGTGGCTGGGGATGGGGTCTTGGGACGAGATGTTAAACGATTCTTGTGTAGAGTGGTGATAGCCACCTAACCAGCCTGCACAGTTGTAACTAATGCCATTGGGTAGTTACAGATTTCTCATGTGGTGGACGACCAGAACACTTGGCCAGGACGCCTCCGCACTGGAAGGACCGGGAGGTTTTTTCGAGAAAGTTCACAGAGGGTATTATCTCCCTCCCAGAGCGCTAGATGACAGTCCCCCTGCATTGCAGCACTGCCACGGTTTCCCACAGGACTTCAGGGTAATTGCAGTTCAGTGACTCAGCCCTGTTGGGTGCTGCAAGGATTAGGGAACCCTACTTAGTGGGGCTGCAGCATTACCCAGAAGTGCTTCTGGACCAAGCCTTCACTTAAAAGGAGCTGCTAGAGAAACGGGGATGAAGCTTGCCAGGAGGAGTGGAGACAGAAAGACAGAGTGAGAGAAAGAAGAGAAAGCACAGTGTGTTGTGCTTTGTACGGTGCTGTGTAGGTGGGAAACGTTTCCCACACCCAAAATTAAAACATGTTGTGCTGGACTTGTGCCCAGTGTCTGTCTGTGTCAGGTTTGGGGTGCTTGAGCGCCCCCCTGGTGACCACCCTCAATAGCAGCCTTGTTGTCGACATCGCAGCTCGTTTCCCCCTCTTCTTCACTCCTCCCTTGCTCAGTGTGAATGGCTACAGTAAGTGATTAGGTTACCAAACATTCCCTAAATATCCATTTGCTTAAACTTTAAAAGCTCAGCTCTTTCCTCATCACTCATCCCCTGTAGCCCCGGAATCAGCCTGGTCACTCTTCTCTGGACTTTTTCTAGCACTGCTATGTCTGGTGGGCCCAAAACTGCACCCAGGCCTCCAGATGAGGCTTCACCAGTGCATTATGAAGCTTCAGCAGAAACCTCCTTTGGACTTGTGCTCCACACAAAAATCACCCCCAGGTTTTTCACATACGTTTCATACGTAGGGGGCACAGAGGGCCAAGGTTACTGGCAAAGCTATTGATGGAAACGGGGGGCAGAGGAGCAACACCTCCATCTTATTTTCTTTTAAGATGGATTGTCATCGTTAATGGATGTGGTCTTCCTTTAAATAGCAGGAGGGTCACGGTGTCAAGGGGGGGTAGATGGCATGGCAACATTTTTTACGTGCAAAGGCCTGTCAGCTGGCGTCCATCTGTTACATGGAAACACCTGTCCTCATGGTGGAAAAAGTGAGCAGTGCGGCGCTTCATGAGCACTCGCCGTGCCGCCCTATCAGATCGATTACCTCCATTGAAAGAAGCTCAAGGAGGCCATCAGTTTGTTCACAGCAGCCCTGAAAAAAAAGGCAGTTTGGCATAAGTTAAATTTAATTTGACTACAATCAGATAGAAAACTTGGGTTATATAAGAAAGAGTATTTTTTTTTCAGGCTATTGCTGGATAAATAATTAATTGTCATATTGCCATTTAAATATTATTATTAATAGCGTGGCTTATTGTGTCCAGATATGTCGCTGTGTTTGTCTCGTGCTCTTTTAATGTTTTAATGCACGCTCGCTAGGAGTCACTTTATAAACTGGCATGTATCACTTAGTCCGCCGGCTGCCTTTTCCTGACCATAATGCACTACCTTGAATAAACATGACATTTAACAAGCCGTAAAAGGCCATATTGGAGCTGGCCTCTCTACGATATCACACCTTGTCACTATGTGTTGAAGGATCGTGTTTTATCTACAGTACATGAATCGTGCCACACTGGCATCCCTCAGTGCATGGCAAACCGTACATTCACTCTGCTTATAATTATTATGGGTAATCAGAATATGAATTCTGGTATGCAATATTGAAAAAAAAAATACTGGATTAGATAAACTTTGTTAATCCCAAAGGGGAAATTCAAATGCATATAGAGACAGAGACATCAAAGAAAACAAGAATACAGACTTGCAGGACAAATAATACAGCCAATCAATCAATCAATCAATCAATCAATAAACTTAATGAGTACCTCAGGTGGATGCATTGAATTGCCTGAAAGCAGTGGGCAGAAAAGACCCTCGGAGGCTCTTCTTCTTCGCCTACCGTGGTGGAATGAGCTTGTTGGCTAAATGTGCGCCAATAAAGAAGCGCCACCTGGAGGACATTTTTCATGACGGCATCCAATTTTGTCACCATCCTCGTTTCCACAATTGATTCTGGTATGTCCAGGGCTGGCACTGTGATCGAGCAGGCTGTCCTGATCCCAGACTAGATACTTATATTCTGTAAATTCACTTTTATTCTTTTTGCTATTTCCTCACAGTATGTATTTATTATTTATTTACTTGTCTGTCTATCAGTTAACTGTATTATTTATCATGAGAATATGTAAGTTTGTTTTAATGTTTCTATTACTGTATTAATCTAAATGGGATTAATAAAAGTGATCTAACCTAATCTAATTATATATATATATAAATATAAATATAAATAAATATATATATACTGTATATGAACATGAAAATATAGATGGATAGATACATATATACAGTGGAACCTCGGGTCACGAATGTCTCGGTCCACGTACAAATCTGGTTACGACCAAAAAGTTCGCCACCACGACCACACACTCAGGTGACGAACAAGCCAGTTTCCCTTCCTGTTCATACGCGCCGATGATTTCTGCACATGTTCAGTCTCTCCCTATGCATTTGCTGTGAACTTTTTGTGCTCTATTTCGTTTCCCTTCCGGTTCATACGCACCAATGATTTCCGCACGTGTTTAGTCTCTCCCTGTACAGTACATTGTTCTCGGTCAGTCGTGCATCGCGTAGAGGGACTTTACTTCAAAACTGTAATCTCCTCTCCACCCAGCTTCCTGCTCACTTCCTTCATGCCAGAACTCGACTCATGCAAGGTTAGTTTTCTTTGTTGTTTATGGTTAGTTTTTGTATAAATTAAGGATTTTTCAAATGTTATTTTTTTTCCCTGCGCTTTAAAAAAGTGTCTACAGCGAGCGGTTCGTAAGGCTGTAGCGTGAACTCTTGCAATGTTAGTTTTTTCTGTTCAAAGTTTTCTCAGTGTTATGCAATGTTTTTACATTTAGTTTACTATTACACTGTGCATTCTATGGTATAAACTATTTGTATGCTTAAAAAACTTTAAAAAAATATATTTACATACAGTTCGTGCAGTCTGGAACGGATTTACATACAATCCTATGGGGGAAGTTACTTTGGGTCACAACCAAATCGGGTTTTGACCAGAGTTTTGGAATGAATTACGGTCGTGACCCGAGGTTCCACTGTATATCTATATATATAAAATCCAACGTCTGTCTGTCTGTCCGTCCACTTTTCATAAGAGAACTACTTAACACATTTAAACCTGCTTTTTTCTATAATTTGCTTGAGCATTCCAGTTGATTTTGCAACTTCTCTCATAGTTCGCTTGCAGGAGTGATATATTCGTGCTAATCTGAGAGAGCGGCTACGGGCCAAGGGGAGGGTGAAGCGTGACGTCAGGAGTGGGGAGCCGCTCAACCTCTGGCCACACTTTGGAGCAAACCTTGCCTCTGCTTAGCTAGCGATACCTTTTTGTTTATTGAATTTTAAAGTTTGTCCCGTTTTACTCGTATATGGGAGGAGCCAAGGGGAATGGCTCGTGTGTGTGTGTGTGTATATATTGTAAAAGCTAGCCTGGCCACAGACAGACACGACAACGCAGTGTCCACCACACACACGTTTATTTACAGCAGTTATATTTACAATTATTTACAGTTCACAGTCCTTAATTCTTCTGGCCACGTCCACTCCTGTCTTGCAAGCTCTGTCCTTCTTCCACCTGACTCCGGCTCTCCGAATGGAGTGAGGCGGCCCCTTTTATCTTGTCCCAGATGTGCTCCAGGTGCCTGATGATGTACTTCTGGCAGCACTCCCCAGTGTGGCAGAAGTGCTGCCCTTGTACCTGGAAACACTCCGGGCATAGACCATCCCTGGTCTGTCAGCACTTCCTGGTGTCCCGGAAGTGCTGTCCCCCAGGGATCAAGGACTGTCCAGTTGCCCAAGGAAAAGAAGTGCCGCTCACCCGGTCCCTCCATCCTCCAGGCGTCCTGGCAGATCAGGGTTCCTGGCCGTCTATCACTATATATATATATACACATATACATTGTAAAAGATAGCCCTGCCACAGACAGACACAACACTAGAATGTCCAAACACACACACACTTTGTTCACACTATTTACAATATTTACAGATTTTGCTCAGTCCTTGTTCCTTCAGCCGCCTCTACTTCCCTCTCGCGAGTTCAATGGAGTGAGGTGGCCCCTTTTCCTTTGCCCTGGATGTGCCCCAGGTGCACGATGATGAACTTTCGGCAGCACTCCCCAGTGTGGTGGATGTGCTGCCCTTGCACCTGGAAGCATTCCAGACGTACACCATCTCTGGTCCGGCAGCACTTCCTGCTGTCCCGGAAGTGCTGTCCTCCAGGGCTCTAGGACTGTCCAGGCACCCAGGGAAAAGTAGTGCCGCTCTCCCGGTCCGTGCTTCCTCCAGGCGTTCTGGCAGGGCAGGATTCCTGGTCGTCTGCCACAACATATACCAGTGGATAGATAAATATTAATTTATTGTGGTCATCTAAGGGACAAGGTACTTGTTTACTTCCAAAGTTTAAACACAAACCACAAACAAAGGTGCAAATACAAACAAACAGCGTCACCGACTGCCATTCTTTCTAACAAAATCATTGCCTGTTGAGGCTTCTTTGATCACTTTGCTTGGGGTCTGAGGGAGCTCCATCTCTTCAAGTTTCCAGTCAGCAA
>JANRMT010061414.1:5427572-5443643 GCA_026402145.1 Polypterus bichir lapradei | reverse complement strand
ATTCCTGCCAACTACACCATCTATCTAATCCTGCCAACTACACCATCTATCTATCTATCTATCTATCTATCTATCTATCTATCTATCTATCTATCTATCTATCTATCTATCTATCTATCTATCTAATCCTCCCAAGTATGCTATCTATCTATCTATCTATCTATCTATTCCTGCCAACTACACTATCTATCTATCTATCTATCTATCTATCTAGCTAGCTACCTACCTACCTAATCCTGCCAACTACACCATCTATCTATCTTTCTAATCCTCCCAAGTATGCTATCTATCTATCTATCTATCCATCCATCCAGAGCTGGTATGCAGGGCTGGTTACATCAAACACTGTTACCAGTATGTGTGGACTCTATAAACGCGCGAGTTAATTTAATAAAAACAATGTTAACATACACCGGATTTTCTCATTACAGTATTCAGCAAAATTTTTGCAAAATAACACGCGGACTTTATCAAAATTTAACTGGAAAATATAACTCCCACTCAAACAGGACACTCAGACCTCAAAAGCAGGACCCCCTTATGTGTGGAGCCTGGGGCGGTCACCCCACTTGCCAACCCCAAAAGCTGCTCTTGTATCTGTCTATCACCTTTCATGAATTATACTCGTAAATTTGTTTCAGCATTCAAAGCTGTGGTCATGAAACACACTATACATTGAAACTGAAACATCCAAATTAAATAATGTAGTGCCTGTCACGTCTCTCATGTAGCTCATTACCTGTATATCTATCTATGCAATATATATTGTTGTACACATCTATCCATCCATTGTGTAGTGTCTTTCATGTCTGTCTTTCTATGCTATATTCAGTGTTTTTAATATCTATCTATCTATCTATCTATCTATCTATCTCATTTAAAGTTAAATGTACAGCACCACCTCATGAACGGGTCTGAGTACTTTCAGAATCCACTGCATCAAAGGGAAAGGATCTGATACAATGCCCGTAGGGTGACAAGCTCCAGAGGGATGCATTCAGTGATCCTTGACCTCGGTAATGGAAACTGGACCTTGGGATATGAAGCACAAGTGTCATTTTCTTACTAATTTACAGACATTAACACTGATGTATGACCACACAGAAGTTTATTGCTTCCACTGCCAGTTTGCATTTGACGATGAGTCACTTGTATCCGACCGATGATTTATGTTCACACTTTACATACTGCAAATTAGAATGCTGTTTATTATGAATATAGTTTAATATTTAATGATCAAACTGGAGGGGCTAGACTGCCTAATAGCATAATTTCAAATCCACTTACGTGTAGTGACAATGCATTTGAGAGATGAAAAAACAGCCTATTAGCTGGAGCGTGGGAGCCGTGCTATTGTACCTCCATACTTCAAGAGGCTGCCGGAGGCAAAAAATCATCTGCTGATGATTTAAAAAAAAAAAAAAGTAAAGAAAAAAGTCTAACGCTTGTGTTGTTGATAAGTCTTATTTAGATAGACCTCATCAATCCCACATGCCTCTGAAATCCTGCTGGCTCTGTTTGCTAGACTGGGTACGCATGTGGAAGCATCAGTTCTCTTTTAGGATCACATTGATTAGTAAATATTAGCAGAGCCCATTTCTTGTTTAATCCCATTGAAGTTTGGTTTCTTTCATCGTCTTTCTTTGAGGAAGATTTACATGTGGATCTCAATGACTAATTTTACTGGACCAGCAACAGACAGACAGACAGACAGACAGACAGACAGCGTTTCTTCCATTTTTAAGGCACTCAGGTAGGATGAGGTGGGTCCAGGTGGATGAATCCCAGAGGTGATGTCAGGTGTCAATCATCCTTTCTGCAGAAGAAGAGAGGTCATTAGTACACAGTGCCACCTCCATCACCCAAGCCTTCAAGCTGTTTGCCATGTACATGCGTGTGACAATACAGTACTTGACACTGTAGGTAGGAAGGTCACTTATTCTGTGGCTCACCATTTTTTATTTCTCAGGGAACTGCTGGAAGTGAAGCTTTTGCTACTGAAGAAATGTCCACCCTAGTAAATTATATCCAGCCAGTGAAGTTTGAATCCTTTGAAACAGCTAAAAGTAAGTCTTTTGTATGGGTTATGTAATATGCAGGGTGTTTGCCAGTTTGGTTAAAGTTTGTCTTTTTTTGTATTTTTTTCCATTGTGTTACAGAAATTAACAGAAGTTTTGAAATGTCATCGTTTGTGGAAACAAAAGGTTTAGAACAACTTACGAAATCACCAGTTGAATTTGTGGAGTATCCTTTTTAAAGAAACAAATGTTTAGTTAGTGTTGTAAAACAACAAAGCAGTAAAATGTAACTTTTGTAATCCATCCATCCATTATCCAACCCATTATGGTCTGGTGGAGCCAATCCCAGCCAACACAGGGTGCAAGGCAGGAAACAATCCCACTGCAGGGCACCCACACACACACCAAGCACACACACTAGGGACAATTTAAAATCGCCAATGCACCTAACCTACATGTCTTGGGACTGTGGGAGGAAACCCACGCAGACACGGGGAGAACGTGCAAACTCCATGCAAGGTGGACCCGGGAAGCAAACCTGGGTTTCCTTACAGCGAGGCAGCAACACTACCACTGTGCCACCATACCGCCCAACTTTTGTAATATACAATAATATTATTATTTATTATATATATCTCTATATATAATCTTCATTTGGATCTTGATCTTTGTTTGTCCGCAAATGAATTAGAAGAAAAAGCACTAGATGGCAGTAGAGAGACAGCTAAAACATAAGCATTGCATTAAGAATCTCCTCCAGGCTTATACTACTGAAGACTGTAGTACTTCAGTGTTTAGTGTTTAAAATTATGAAGGGAATTAGTGCAGTGGATCGAGACTTGTATTTTAAAATGAGTTCATCAAGAACATAGGGACACAGTTGGAAACTTGTTAAGGGTAAATTTCGCACAAACATTAGGAAGTTTTTCTTTACACAAAGAACGATAGACACTTGGAATAAGAGACTAAGTAGTGTGGTAGACAGTAAGACGTTAGGGACTTTCAAAACTCGACTTGATGTTTTCTTGGAGGAAACAAGTGGATAGGACTGGTGAGCTTTGTTGGGCTGAATGGCCTGTTCTCGTCTAGAATGTTCTAATGTTCTACTCCAGTCACACCTCAAAACACAGACATTCAAACTAAACAAATTGTTGTGCTTTAAATTAACTAATCTTTATATATAATCTTCATTTAGATCTTGATCTGTGTTTGTCCGCGAATTCCACACATGCGTAGACCACCTTCCAGTTTAGTACGTTGTTGTTACTCACGGATGTCAACAATGTGCCGGAATAACGGAAGGGGTGGTGGACAGTGTTACGCTGGTTAGCTCCTGAAGCCTGGTTAGAGAATGAGATTGCCGAAAATAAAAGGTACGTGCCTACGTAACATATGAATGAAAGAAAGACAGTGGGTAAAATGAATGACAACGTAACAGCACGTTACGGAAATTATTATTGTTACGTTGTAGCCGGCGAGTGCTGTGCGTCTCACAGTTGTACCGTGGCTTGCTCACATGTCAGTGAAGTGATCCCTATTTATGCTTTAAAGAGCCTGGATACCTATGTGTCCCCCTTTTATAACCATTGCTCCGTGTATATTGTCTTACTCTTTGGATTGCCACAAAGCAACCTGCGAGATTGGAGAAAGGTTGAGAAGACATCGTGAGAGGAAACGACAGCGTCGTGAAAACGAGACGGACTGTGAATGGACAGAAGCAGAAATGCTCCTACACCACCACATAATTACTATTCAGACAGTGATTCCGAGTAGGCCGTTCCTATCGAATCAATGTCCAAGGGTTTTCTTTTGTAATTTTGTTTCCCTTATAAAAAATCATAATGCTGTGCAACGAAGGGCTCAGTTCATGACTGACAGCCGCGTTTAAACAGGGAGCCCTTCACAGACAACTTTAACATGCACAACGTAGTTGGGTTCTCACGACTAGTATACATATATATATATATGTATACATTACATAGTTTACTGTCAAATAATGCAAAGAGTACACAACACGTGTTTCGCCCTTATTTGGGCTCATCAGGCGTACACACACCACTGCACCTCTCGTGGGGATCGAACCTCCGACATCGGCATGAGAGACAAAGTATTTGACAGCAATCAGGACTCACAGATGCTATGAATGTAATTACTCCGATCTCCAGGCTGTCAAATAAATTTTAGGAATATATATATATATATATATATATATAAAATATAGTAGTGAGACAAAGGATGAATAATTGGGGTGCTAACCAGACAAAACCTCATACCACACATCAGAAAAAGGTCTGAACTGAACAAGCTTCCCTCCTTGTTTCCAGCCAGACCAGAAGGGATGGGACTTCTTTGGCTGTGTTGCTTTCAATGGCGTGCTTTATGAAGGCTGTGAGGGAAAAAGGAAACAAGATTGTTTGTGACAGTGCCGCCTCTCGTCCCGGGGTAGTACCACATACCTTAGGTGGGCCCAGAAGGACAGAAGGAGATCCTCTGATGCACATAGTGCACATAGTGTATGTGTATGTAAAACTTGTTTTAAATTGTTTGTAAGTAGGGCGTGACGTGGAAAAGTCATCGTGTCACGGGTCTTGCTTCCTAAGGTTGTAATGTCTAGTCTCGCGTGACATCAAAGTGTCTCTTCGAGATGATCACGTCTCGGCCCAAGATTTTTTTTATATCATAGATAGATATATATGAACAAGAGAGAGGGAGCTTGTAATGGGTGGGGCCCCAAGTTATGATGTATTTTTCACGTAATAATGAACTGATAGAAACACAATAAATGCAGTGCATACGTGGAGCAGACTGCAGACGTCATCCACAATGTCTGGTGACATTTTCAGTAGGCCTCCAGTATGCGCAGACAGCATTGGTCCTGTGGCTTCCAATCTCCGTTCCATGTTCTGAATAAAATGTTTCGACAGTGTAACCGGTGAATTGTGCAGGTTAAAAACACACTAGAAAAAATCCTTTAAAAACAACGAGGTTAAAACAATGGCTGGAAGCTGTCTTTTAAAACAAAGCCTGGTGCATTCTACCCTACATGCAGCTGACCTTCTTCAGGTCTCTGCTCTGGTGGCCTTTCCAATCCCTGGCTCTGGTTCTGCTCACCCAGACCGAGACTTGAGGTTCCCCAGTGACCAGGACACTCACGCTGGGGCTTCCACTTCCCAAGTCCCTGACTCCCTCTGCCTTTGCAGCGGAGAGCCAACCTTCTTCTGGTCACTCCTGCTCTAAACAAACACTCAGCAGGAGCAACCACTACCGTCGGCACTCGGATGCTGGCCAAACACCCGACTCGGGCTCGCCTCTCCCAGCTGCCTGCAAACAGCGCAAGTCTGCTCTCCCTCTCTTGCTTTCTCTCTCTCCGGCTTTCTCCATCCTGCTTCCTTCTTCTCCATTAACCTCCCGTTCTTCTTTTTTTTTTTTTTTTCTCCCCTAGCCGCCTCGCGCTTCTATTATTTATCACGGGGATGTGGATCAGGTGTGGCAATTAGCAGCTCCCGGCATCAATTACGGACACGCACGACTTGTGCACTTAAGCAAGGCCCACCCGCATCACGAATTCACCCGTGAACCGCTCCGGCCACACTACCACGCCCCCTTCTCTAAGCCACGAGTGCGGCGATTATTTGTTTAAAAAGTGGCCATGTTGACTTGAGCTGTGGACCCGCTACACCACACTGTGATCTTTATTTTGTTTGGATTGCCTCATCATTAAGACAGTAATACATCATAACTGTATGGGCCCCACTCATTAGAATCACTTTGTGTGTGTACAGTGGAACCTCGGGTCACGAACATCTCATACCACGTACAAATCGGGTTACGACCAAAAAGTTCACCAAACTTTTGCATCTGTTCATGACCACACACTCGGGTGACGAACAAGCCAGTTTCCCTTCCGGTTCATACACACCGGTGATTTACGCAAGTGTTCAGTCTCTCCCTGTGCATTGTTCTTGGTCAGACGTGCGTGCATGCAAGTTTAGTTTTCTTGGTTGTTTATGGTTAGGTTTTGTATAAATTAAGGATTTTTCAAATTTTCATTTTTTTCCCTGTGCTTAAAACTAATTAAAAAAAAAAAAAAAAGTGTTTACAGCGAGCGGTTCGTAAGGCTATAGCGTGAACTCTTGCAATCTTAGTTTTCTCTCTTCAAGGTTTTCTCAGTGTTATTCAATGTTTTTACATTTCGTTTACTATTACACTGTGCATTCTATGGTATAATTAACTATTATTGTGCTTAAAAATGTTTAAAAAATATATTTACATACAGTTCATATGGTCTTAAACGGATTAATTGTATTTACATACAATCCTATGGGGGAAATTACGTTGGGTCACGACCAAATCGGGTCACGTCCAGAGTTTTGGAACGAATTACGGTCATGACCAGAGGTACCACTGTACCTGTGATCAACTAAATCAAATGCTTCCTCCTGATCAATGGAAAATACGCAGTAATGATGTAGCTATTAAAAATATATCATCTAAAATTGATACATTTGGTGCACAACTTTGATGTGAATGTATAATTAAGGCCATAATGGTCCTGAGGCAGTTGACCAAAACTCTGGAGAGGATTCCGTAATCAATGTAGAAAAGAATGACAGGGCACCAGGTCTTGATTTAGCACAGGTCTCCTTTCTTTGGACTAGATGACCACTGTCCTCCTGCACCTCAAAGGTGGTTCACCAGCTCTCAGGTAATCAACCTATCAATGTCCAATCCCAATATATGTCAGAAGTCTTTATAAAACTCAGTAGGAAGACCATCGATCCCTGGTGTTGTACCAACATTTAGATCCTCCAGAGAATCGGAATGATCCTACGGGCAAAGCTCACTAATCTACAGTATTTAAAAAAAATCTTCTGGATTTGTTTGTAAACCATGAAGATAATCCTTCATTGCTGAATTATGAAGTTTTGGAATGAATTATGGTTGTGACCCGAGGTTCCACTGTATATATAAAGGGTGGTCCAGATATAATTATGAAATTTTCATTACGCTATAACTTATTAAGTTTATTACATAGAGAATTCACAAAAAAAAATTTTTGTTGCCGATAGATGGCAGCACCTGCATTCCAAAATGGTGGGGAGACGGTTGTTAGTCGAACAGCGGGTGCAATGTGTTCACCTTTTCTCGATAATAGGCAATGTTTTCGAGAAGCAGTGCAGGATGTTAGAGGAATTTGGAGTGCCTGCAGTGCATAGGAACACGGTCTCCCAAATCAACGAAATGCTTGACCGGACTGGTAGCGCCAATCACCTGAAAAATTCCGGACCATCGAGGAGTGCGCGAACTGACGACATGAAGAATCGTCTTTGCGCCGAACTGGAATCGTGCCCGCATAAAACGATTGTCTGCAAAGCTGAACATTGGTAAAACCAGTGTGCTGAGGATGTTGCATGAAATGAAACATATGCCATACCATCCACGACTTTTTCATGCTCTCAGCAAGGATGACTTCGACAGGAGGATTGAGTTTTCGGAAGTGTGGTTGGCAAGACTGGAGGGGGATCCAGAACTGGCTCGAAATGTGGTGTGGACTGATGAGGCCATTTTCCACACATCTGGCTCAGTCAACAGACACAACTGTGTCTTTTGGCGTGCAGACAACCCCCACATTACCATTGAAGTCGAACACAAGTCCCTGGGAGTGATGGTATGGGCTGGTGTGTCTTATGATGATATCGTTGGCCGTATTTCCTTGAAGGAAATGTCACAGGGGACCGATACCTCAACCTGCTTGTGAATGATGTCATCCCAGAACTGCAGAACAGACGGAACTTCGACCGTATGTGGTGGCAACAGGATGGGGCAAAACCTCACTTTGTGATAAATGTGAGGAACTTCCTTGACCAACAGTTTCCAAAATGGTGGTTAGGACGTTGAGGGCCTGTTGAATGGCCTCCATGGTCGCCTGACCTTACTCCACCAGATTTTTTTCTTTGAGATATCTTAAAGAAAAGGTCCACGCGCACCCTATTGACATTTTGGAGGATCTTTGCCTGGCGATTGTTGAGGAGTTCGGGAAAGTTCTTCTGCAAATGTACTGAGACGCATGTGATGCTGTAGCCAGAAGACTCCAAGCCTGTATCCAACTGAATGGAGGACAAGTGGAACATTACATGGAAAATCAGTGAGTTAATTCAATGTAAGTCCATTTTCATTTATTACAAGATATTTTGAACAATTCTTTTGTCTTGTGTTGTTTTCCTGTATTGCATTAAAAGTTGCATAATTAGATCTGGACCACCCTATAGATAGACAGAGAGAGAGAGATGGATATAAATCAACCAAAGAGAATATGAAGTTTTGGAACACCCAAAAGTAATTCCCATATTATTATAGTATGTTGAAAAACTCAAACACGTAGTGTAATGTGGTCATATCATTTTCAGACATGAGTATGTTGTCAGGAAGGGTGGGTGGATGGATATATAGATATAGTATTTCACGGCACCAAAAGGGTTAAGAAACTCTGAGCTGGAGTACTGACTGAGTCGTGACATTAAAAAATGTAAGCTGATTGGCAACGATCTTATAGTAGGCATGTGTTTAAGTTACTACACATGGCTGGTACAGCTCTGTGATGTCACACTGCAAAGCATCATAGGATGCTGGGAAAAATAATGTTTGCCTAATTCATCGCATTGGGAATTTTCAGGAAAATATCTGGCAAACAGGTTCACTGGTGAAACAGTGTATTTGCTTTGAGAAATGCTTTAGCGAATTTTGCCAATCAACACTAATTGTTATACCCCCAAAACTAAACCCCAGGTACACCAGCACAGAAATACGTTAACTAACTAGACTGGAGTAGTCATTTTTAAGAGTACCATGAACTTCCTCCTTAAGTCTATACATGTGGACACATTCTTCAATTGTTACGTTGTGTCATATATGTGTACTACAGAGATTTCATCCGACACTAAGCTTCTTCATCGTAACCCAAGAGACCTGCAGACTAAGCAATGATTTTTGTGTTGGACGATTACAAAGTAATGTCTGGATATGATGAGTTTCTGATTATATAATTAAGTGATTCCCATCCATAACTTTGTTTTATTGCTTAACCTTAACTTATTCAGATATAACAAATTGCAGCTCAGCCGGATCTATCCCAAGGGAACAAGAGTTGACTCTTCAAATTATATGCCTCAGGTGTTTTGGAATGCTGGATGTCAGCTGGTGGCTTTGAACTTCCAGACATTAGGTAATAAATCTTCAAACCTCTGAATTCAGACATCACAAATTTAGCTTGTTGAGATCTGAGTGATTGTATTCTACTCACCTGTTAGTTGGACAATTTGCACTGCTTGGACGTTTTCTGGACTATGAAGGTGGACCTACAAATTCCCGAAATTGTTAAAAAAAAGAATGCCTGTTATAAAACGCACAGAAATTCCCTTTTAGTCACCCTCAAATTACTCTCCTGGAGATGCAATACACTTGTCCTCAGCATTTCATTTGTTCCTGTTAAACATTCCCCATACTCCTCTTTTGTTACCGTGGCAAGAGCCTCCTGTGGTTTTTCCTGGATTTCCTCAACAGTACAAAATCTTCTTCTCTTCAGTCTCAGTTTTAATTTCAGTAATAAAAAAGAAGTCGCCGGAATGGAGATTTGGAAAATACGGTGGAGGGCAAAGCAACAACCACAATTGTATCTAGTCAAAAAGTCTTCGACTAACAATGCGGTAAATGCAGTTCCATTGTCAGGATTCAAGATCCAGTGTTGAGTGCATCACTTCTATGGACGTTTTCTGCTAATGTGTCCCCTTGGACGTCTCAAAAATTCAATGTAATTTCGCTGATTAACGGTTTGTCCATGGGGAACAGATTCTTTATGAACAAGTTCAAGTTCAAAGTTTATTGTCATGTGCACAGTAAGGAAACACGTTTCCCTTCTTCTGGCTGCTCCCGTTAGGGTTCGCCACAGCGGATCATCTTCTTCCATATCTTTTGGTCCTCGTCATCTTGTTCTGTCACACCCATCACCTGCATGTCCTCTCTCACCACATCCATAAACCTTTGCTTAGGCCTTCCTCTTTTCCTCTTCCCTGGCAGCTCTATCCTTAGCACCCTTCTCTCATTATACCCCTCATCTCTCCTCTGCACATATCCAAACCAACGTAATCTCGCCTCTCTGACTTTGTCTCCCAACAGTCCAACTTGAGCTGACCCTCTAATGTCCTCATTTCTAATCCTGTCCATCCTCGTCACACCCCAATGCAAATCTTAGCATCATTAACTCTGCCACCTCCAGCTCTGTCTCCTGTGCCACCGTCTCTAGCCCATATAACATAGCTGGTCTCACTACCCTTCCCTGTCACTCTTGCTGATACCTGTCTGTCACAAATCACTCCTGACACTCTTCTCCACCCATTCCACACTGCCTGCACTCTCTTCTTCACCTCTCTTCCACAATCCCCATTACTCTGTACTGTTGATTACAAGTATTTAAACTCATCCACCTTTGCCAACTCTCCTCCCTCATCCTCATCACTCCACTGACCTCCCTCTCATTTACACAAATGTATTCTGTCCTGACGGTCCTACTGACCTTCATTCTTCTCCTCTCCTCTCCTTTCAGATCTCCACCTCTCCAGGGTCTCCTCAACCTGCTCCCTACTATCGCTACAGATCACAATGTCATCAGCAAACATCACAGTCCACGGGGACTCCTGTCTAATCTTTTTATGTTTCCCTGTACAATTAATTTTTTTCTTTGCTGTCCACACCAAATGACAAAACCAACGTAAAAAGATAAACATAAATAATAAGTAGCAGACAGATAATAAGTAACAGAGGCAGCATAAAGTATAAAAACAGAAGTATAAAGTGTAATGTGCAGGTAGGTGTGTGATGAACAAGTCCAATACAGTTATGTGAGGTTGATAGAATGAGGTGGCCCACGGTTATAAACTCCAGTCAGTTATTTAGGAGTCTAATGGCCTTGGGAAAGAAAGTTCTTTAGCCTGGAAATCCTGCATTTCATACGTCTGTACCTCCTGCCTGAGGATAGAAGTGTGAACAGTTTGTGTTTTGGGTGAGTGGGGTGAGAATCGACGCAGTTCTCCTGCAGACTCTGCAGCTGTTGATGCTCTGCAGAGAGGGCAGTGGGGTCCTGGTGATCTTCTCAGCAGTCTTCACTACTCTCTGCAGGCGTTTGCGGTCCATAGCAGTAGTGTTGCCGTACCACACAGTGATGCAGCTGATCAAGATGCTCTCAACAACGGAGCTGTAAAAGTTGCCGAGGATCTTAGTCGACATTTCAAACTTCCTCAGAAAGTACAGCCGCCATTGAGCCCTCTTGACCAGCTGTGTGGTGTTAAGTGTCCAAGTGAGGTCCTCAGTGATGTAGACGCCTATGTAGTCAACGCAATCAACAATTTCTCTTGAAAATCTCGGAGAGGAAAAATAAAACTGCTCAAGTTGTGTGAACTATTGTAGTATAAACAGCAGAAGAACGCACTCGATCAACTCCGCACAAGTGATTGATCATGTAGTAGGTGTACAATATCTTGTGGCCCTTTCGAGAACTACACTCTACTCCCATGTAATCAGTCCAGTGACTCGAGATAAGTTCAGCAAGAACACAGGGACAAAGTTGTAAACTTGTGAAGGGTAAATTTTGCACAAACAATACGAAGTTTTTCTTCAGACAGAGAACCATAGACACATGGAATAAGCGACCAAGTAGCGTGGTGGACAGTAGGAATTTAGGGACCTACAAGACTCGACTTGATGTTATTTTGGAAGGATTACGTGGACAGGACTGGTGAGCTTTGTTGGGCTGAATGGCCTGTTCTCGTCCAGGTTGTTCAAATGTTACTGACCAATTCCAGGAAATTTTGGGTCGCACCTCATATTATAAATTAACAAACATCTTCTATTGTTTACCGTTGTATTGCCAATATTATGAGCGAGCTTCAGAACGGGCCGGTGAGCTTTGTAGGATATCATCCACGAGAGCTCTTGACAAATCTCATTAGTAGTTTACAGGTCACAAAGTGTAATTTTCAGAGTTTCTTTTCAGATCTGTCTATGCAGTTGAATTTGGGAATGTTTGAATACAATGGAAGGTGTGGATACAGGCTAAAACCGGAGTTTATGAGGCGTCCCGACAAGCACTTTGACCCCTTCACGGAAAGCACCGTGGATGGAATTGTAGCAAACACCCTTTCAGTCAAGGTACAGTACGTGTTATGAAATTTTTTTGAACGCTTGTTATAAGTTTCCTTTCTTAATTGTAATTTTCCATTGTAGTTTTTTTTTAAATAATGAATCATATTTTCACATTTATTTTATTTTTAGAATAATTTTAGTTAGTATTTGCACCGTTTCGGCCACTATTTTGCCATTTTCTAGAGTGCTACCATTTTAAGTTGCCATCATCATGACATGACATTACTTTCTGTGGAGTGCGTTCAACTCCCAGAAATGACGCAGTTGACATTAACAGCATGACACTAGAAAGAGAACATTTTTAATTGAAAAAAAAAATGTGCTCCTGTTTTTATTTATATTTAAGTTTTAGGAATTAAAGATATTGTTGATTTTTGTAAACCTTTTTATTAGACGGGAGCTCAACACTGCAGTCACTTTGAAGCATTCCTTAGTGTTGTTACTGCACTCATAGACTTGTGATTCATGCAGACCAACATCTGGACTCTAAGACACACCGGAGCGCTCTCAGCCAAGATTGAAATAGGAAGATTTAGGAGTACATGAATGAGAGAATTTAAGAGCTTTTGTCACCTGAAAATGCTGTTCAAATGAATCCACAATCAGAAACACTTTATTTACATGAAATTTTCTGAATCTCTCTCTCTGTCTAGATCATATCGGGACAGTTTTTATCTGACAAAAAAGTGGGAACCTATGTTGAAATCGATATGTTTGGGCTACCTGTAGACACTCGGAGGAAGGCTTTCAAGACTAAGACTTTGCCGGGGAATGCCATCAATCCGGTGTGGGAAGAAGAGCCTATAGTGTTCAAGAAGGTAAGTGAAATAAATCTTTCCCCGAAAATGTTTGATCTTAGTTAACAATGAAATGAGATGCCAAACGATGTTGGTAAAGTACATGTGTGTGTTTCCTGAAGCCCTTCATTATTTGACATTAAACAAGCAAGCTTAAAGTACTTCTTTGTTGGGCTCCTTCTGAGTGTCCAGTTCAGAAAAGCAGACTATCGATAACAGGAACATCGATCTCACGTAATTCAGTTGATAAATTTATATTATATTATCACACCTGACATTTGCAACTTAGTATAAAAATTAATAAAAAAACTCAATTAACAAGCAATAAATCACCAAAAAAATAAAATTCAACTCATAAGTAAAATTAATTTAACCTGTTAGTCAAAAATGTAGAAATGGGCTCTTGACATGGTTTCCTTGCAAAAAAGAACAATGGCGAGCAGCGACTGAAAAAATAATAATAATAAAAGCAACACTTCACATATGAGGAGTTGAAACAACATACAGAATATAGGAGGTGGTAAAAAAGGGAAGAAGTGTTGCTTTCCAAGGCTTGTGTGTTAAACCAGTGGTTCTCAACCTGGGGGGCGCGAAGTAACAAAAAGGGGGGTGCGAAGATGTGAAAAAAAGAAAACAAGAATCAAAAATATGAAAAAAACATCTGTTGAAACCAAAACAAATTAACTTAAACATCTTTCTGATACTAGAACAATAAATATAGAGTTAGATATATGTTGATAAAAGTTAAGTAGGTATAATAAAATATGCATCTACATTTCAAAAAAATGTTAGGGGGGCACGATTACAACTGTTATGAAAACTCGGGTTGCAAATACTTAAAAGTTGAGAAACGCTGTGTTAAACAGAACAGAAAAATCAAAAGAAAGTCGCTAACTGCAAACAGCAAAAGTAAACAATAGTGGAGAACTCACCAACACCGCGAGCGCATACACCGTACCGTAGAGAGACTACATTACCCATCAGCCTTTAGTAGAGCTGGGAGCAGCCCATCAATGGAGATTGACAGGTGGCCCCGCCTCTTGGGGAACCACCCAAAAAACACAAGGGAACATAAAGACATTTAAAGGAACAGTACATCAATATTTTTAAACATAACAAAACCAATAACACGTTGACTAAATGACAAAAGAAACAGAACAATATTAATAGACATAATTTTACTAAATAATCCAAAGACAAAAACTATAAGCCAGTGAGGGAGACCTAGCCAAAACATAACACTTGCAGGGAAGTCTTTTTAAATTTCATGTTGTGTTCGGTGTCTTTCAAATCTATAAATGATTAAAGGATAAAATGAATACAAAATGAAATAAGTAGCACAGTTTTGCCCCGTATTGAATTGTTTATGCTCGCATATCCTTTACTTACTATTTATTTTTCATGACATTGCACAGTTTTTTTTTTGTTTTATTTCTTTCAAATAACCAGAAATATTCCTCCCATAAATATCACCATATCTGTGTGCCTGCTACTTTAGTAGAGTTGGCAGAATGCCCCTCTGACAGAGAGCTCATCTCTTTGCCACAGTAGATCATTAGATGACATTCCCTTTGTGAGCCATCTGCAAAGGCGGGGACGGGGATGGGGACCTGCAGGAGGAGGAAGAAGATGATGACGGTGACAGATGACAGGACAGAAAAACACTGATAGGGTGACCTTCTGTACTACTTCTACCGCCAGAAAAACATGTCAACAACATGGATTTTTTTTCCAACAATAAAAATTATGTAGTTGTGTGTAACAGAAAAATAAATACCAAAGTAAACACCAAAACATCAACATACGAATAAAGATCTATCTATCGAAATACAGTAGGGCAGGCATGTCGAGTGTCCAACCAACCAACCATTATCCAACCCGCTATATCCTAACTACAGGGTCACAGGGGTCTGCTGGAGCCAATCCCAGCCAACATAGGGCACAAGGCAGGGAGCAAACTCCGGGTAGGGCGCCAGCCCACCACAGGTCAAGTGTCCACTGCTGTCCTAATGCAGATTTAGTTCATATTCTTCATGTGACATGTTTGTGACAGTCACCAGTCACATTCCGATCCCCTTTTTTTAATAAAGGGGAACTGTTGACTTTTTTTTGTTGATGTAGAAGGGATACCAACATATCTGCAGGACACCTCACAGAGACGCAGACTGCGGACCCCTATAATCCTAAATAGGATTTAGCGTGTTTGAGAGTGGTATTATTTGGTAAAGACTTTGGAGACTAAATTAAAAATGGCTGTTATTTGTGCTAAAGAGAATGGTACTCTTCTAGTAGCTAGGTCTAATAATGATTCTGGCAGCAGTGGCTCAAGAGGAGAACTTTCTTTTTTATTGGATTACCTCACAGTGGAAGCTGCCATGTTGATCAGTCTCCTTACATATGTCACATACAGAAAGTAACCGTCACCTCATATAATGAATTACAATAACTTCATAATCTCTTTTTTCCCCCCGCAGGTTGTTCTGCCATCTCTGTCCTCTTTAAGAATAGCAGTATTTGAGGAAGGTGGCAAATTTATAGGTCACCGCATTATCCCCGTCTCTGCTATTCGACCAGGTTGGTGCTCAGCTGTCTTTAACATTTCGACTGACTTTGTTACGATGACATATTTCACTGTGTTGTCTTCGTTTGTGCCTCTTAGGGTACCACTACATCAGCCTTAGAAATGAGAAGAACCAGTCTCTTACGCTGCCAGCCATCTTTGTCTACATTGAAGTCAAAGATTACGTTCCGGACACGTTCGCAGGTAAAAACTTTGCAGAGTCCTTTTCAAGATATCATTGACTGATAGCGCTGCCTGTCTAAGATGATTAGAAGTCGAAGTAATCAAAGGTATTAACTTTCGCAACACCTCGGTGCTAACTTTTGCAGTGCACTGGAATATATTTTGTGATGCATGTAGTAATAAAATGCACTGCAGTGTTGTCATTCCAACAGATGGCTCATCACATAAACTTGTAGTAAAAGCAAGCATTTCATTTTGGTGCTTTTAGTAGTATGCAAATCTTTCTTTCTTTCTTTCTTTCTTTCTTTCTTTCTTTCTT